>JAXIVD010001986.1:60000-65000 GCA_036785275.1 Cancer borealis | reverse complement strand
TGTGTGTGTGTGTGTGTGTGTGTGTGTGTGTGTGTGTGTGTGTGTGTGTGTGTATGTGTGTGTGTTTTCTCTCGCCATGTCTATCTGGTTCGTTATTATTTTTTTTTTTTTACTCTCCCTCTCCCTGTTTCTTTTTTACTTTATATTTCTTCGCCTTTCCTTCTTCCATCCCTTCTTCTCTTCTCTCTACCTTCCCTCCCTCCCTCCCCTTTTCCCTCCCTTTTGTGCGCCTTAATTGCAGTATAATGAGGTTCATACTGAGATTATGAGGAAGGCAGAGAATATGAGTCTCTTCCCCCTCCTTCTTCCCCTCCTCCTCCTCCCCCTCATTATCATTCCCTCCGTCTCTCCGTCTTTCCATCTCTCCCTTTCCTTCCCTTTTTTTTTCCTGTAAATGTTCATCTTTTTCTTCCCGTCATTTATCAAACGTTAATGACTGTCTCCTCTTTCTTCCTTTTTTTTAATTATCCTCATTTTCTTCCTCCCTTACTTACCTTACGTTAATCTCTCTTCCTCTCCCTTTTTTTTTTTTTTTTTTGTTAATCTTTCTCTTATTTTTTTTTTATTATTCTTCCCCATTTTCTTTCTTTACCTTACGTTAATTTTTCTTCCTTCCTTCTTTTTCTTTTCCTTTCCTATTAATCTTCCTCATGTTCTTCCCTCAATTAAGTAACATTAATTTGTCTCTTCCTTCCTCCTTTCCCATTAATCTTCGTCCTAGTTACTCTTCCTTACCTAACACTAATTGATCTTCCTCTCTCACTTTCCTTCCTTCTTATTATTTTTTTTGGTCATTTTCACCGACATAACTAACATTAATTTGTCTCTTCCTCCCTTCCTATTAATCTTCCTAATTTTTTTAACCTCCCTTTTTTTACATTAATCTTTTTTCTCTCCCTCTTCTCCCTTCCTTCCTCATTTTCTTCCCTTCTAATCTATCTCTCCCTCATTTTCCTTCCCTCTATCAATCTTCCTCATCTTTACTAACATTCCTTTACAAATTAATTTATCTCTCCATCACTTATTTTCCTTCATATCTTTTACCTTCCCTTTTACAAACTAATCCATCTCTCCCTTTACTTTCCCTCTGTCCCTCCTACTCGCTACCTTCCCTCCCTCGTTTCTCCCCAGACTAACGTGACCACATCTCTGGGGTTACGTGTTACCAGCGGAGTCACGCCACAGAACCTGACGGCGGCGCTGCAGCAGAATGGAGGGGCTCGCATCCCCCCGTCAGGTCTCCCCCTCGAGCAGAAAGTGACTGTCAAGGTTACTATATATATATCCACGATTCCAGCCACACGACATCCAGCCAGCCTTTCACTTGATGATGTCGCGTTTTCTTTTAGTGGTTTTGATCTTGGATTCTGTAGTTTTTGATTTTTGTTGTAGTTTTGAATTTTTTTGTACCTTTTGAATTTTTTTTGTATATATGATTTTTTTTATTTTGGTAGTTCTTTTTTTGTAGTTTTGTATTAGTTTTTCTATGTTTATTAGTAGTTTAGTTTTCATTTTTTTTTATATATGTTTTTTTTCTCTCTTTTTTTCGATGTATATAACTATTTATTATTATTATTCGTATTCTTTTTATTTGTTTTATTATTATTATTATGAACTGTTCATCTACTACCTATAAACGGGTGTAGAGTTGTTAGTTTTTTTTTTCTATTTTCTATTATTGTTATTATTATTATTATTGTTATTATAGCATTTAGTCTTTTTTTTCCTCTTCTAATATCGAATCATCTGCCTGCTTGCCGCCGCCGCCGCTGCTGCTGCTGCTGCTGCTACTGCTGCTGCTACTGTATTCCGCTGTTTTACTGCTTCTAGTTTCCTTTATTTCTTATTATCTAGTTCGCTTCTGCTGCTATTATTCTTTTCTTTTCTTTGTCTTTACTTTTCTAACAATCCATCTTTCTTAGCCTGGTATGAAAAGTTTGTTTGTCTGCTTGAAGTAGTAACAGCTAGTAGTAATAGTTGTAGTAGTAATAGTTGTAGTAGTAATAGTAGTAATATTAGTAGTAGTATTAGTATAAGTAGTAGTAGTAGTAGTAGTAGTAATAATAGTAGAAGTAGCAATAAAACCAACAATAGTTATCAAAATCACATTATTTACACAACTCTCCTTCCCTCCCTCCCTCGTTCCCTCGTTCCCTCCTCCCTTCCTCATCACCCCTCCCTCCTTACCTCCCCCGTCCTTCCTACCTCCCCTCCTTCCTCCCCCTTCTTCCTCTCCCTCCTTCCCCGCCTCGTACAGAAAGTGATGCGTTCCTCCCCGGACTCCGACGACACCGGCAACACGGAGGAAGGAAGTGAGTCGTGGCGCCGCGAGGATGACTTCATGGTGAGCGACAAGCACGAAAACAGGTACTACGGCTCCGTCCCCGCTGCTGCACGCGTCCCCAGGTGGTATGACAGGTGAGTTCATTAAGGTTACCTGCTTACCTGCTGCTGATTGGTTGGGTTGTTTCATGTTTTTTACAGGTGTTCAGGTGTAGAGTTTTTTTTTATTTTTTTTTTAATTAGCTTACCTGTGAGATATTTGTTTTACAGGTGTACAAGGTTTTATTTCGTTAATTAGCTTACCTGTGTGATATTTGTACAGGTTAATGGAAGTATAAGTTACCTGATATACCTTTGTTTTTTTTTACTTGATATCTATTTACACCTGTTTACATTTATTTACACTTGTTTGCATCTCTTCACACCTGTTTGCACCTGTTTACACCTTCGTCAGGTATCTTGAGATGGTCCAGCAGAGGTTCCCAACATTTTTCCCGTGGGTGGAGGAAGGCCCGTGTACAGAGGAGAGTGGAAGGGAGGTGATGAAGCTAGTAGGTGAGTGTTAAGGGCGTGGTGGTAGTAATAGTAGTAGTAGTAGTAGTAGTAGTAGTAGTAGTAGTAGTAGTAGTAGTAGTAGTAGTAGTAGTAGTAATAGTAGTAGTGATGATAATAATAATAACATAATGTCCTTTCCTAATGTCCTTAGCTTCCCTCATTCCCTCTTCCTCCCATTCCTTCTCACCTCCCTTCATTCCCTCTTTATCTCACCTATCTACCTCTCTCTCTCTCCTTCCTTAACTCACCTAAGCTGACGTAACCTAAACTAAATTAAACTAACCTAACGTCACCTCACCTCACCTCTTCTTCACTCTGTACTCACTCTCCTTCCTCCTCCCTCAGGTTTGCTTTACGTTAACGTCCTCGCGTTTGACATCATCTTGGTGGCGTGTATTGGGGAGTTAGAAGGCCACTCTCCCCTCGCCTCCTTCTTCACTATCGTCTTCTTCTTCTCCATCATCTACATCCTTCTCCGCATCTCACGGAAACCACAGAACAGGTAACAAAAGGAGATAGTGATGATAGGTATAGTGATAATAGTGATGAGTTGAATGTGAATACTAACTTTTTTCTTTTTTCTTCTTCTTCCTCCTAGTGATAATAATAATAACTCGAATGTAAATAATAACTTTTTTTCCCTTCCTCCTTCCTCCTCCTCCTCCTCCTCCTCCTCCACCAGACGGTCCCTGCCCTTCCTAGCCCCTGGTCTGCCCTGGGTCCCTGCCGTGGCTATCATTATCAACATTTACCTGATCTTCAAACTCTCGATCTTGACTCTCATTCGCTTCGTGATTTGGATGACTATTGGTAAGTGACGTGACGCATTTTTGTTTTTTGATCTTGTTCTTGTACTTAATTTTTTTTAATTTCTGGTTCTTCCTCTTGTTTTTTTTAATTCTTGTTCTTGTTCTTCTTTATACGTGATCGGTTTAATTTTTCTTACTAAACGTTTTTTTTTTTTATTATTTTCTTATTTATTGGTGTGATTTTCGGTCAAATTTATGTGTATTTCTGTCTTTTTCTCTCTTTCGTCATCTAAAAAATAATTGTATAGTACTAAATAACATCTCCTCTTACTACTACTACTACTACTACTACTACTACTACTACTACTACTACTACTACTACTACTACTACTACTACTACTACTGCTACTACTAACATCTCCTTACCTAGGCTTCATCATCTACTTCTACTACGGCATCAAGAAGAGCGCAGTTGGTCTCGGTACAGAGGGAGACATTGAACTCCACGTAACTTCGAACCAATCTACACTACCAGGAACAAACACAATCTCCCCTCCTACCGTCCCTACCCTCTCCCCTGCCACCGCCTCTCAAGCCCCTACCCCTAACCCTACCTTTGTCCACACCAGCGCCACTACAACCCCTGACCTCTTTGCCCCTCCAGCCTCAGACGAAAGGAAGGAAGGGGGAGTGTATGTGTCTGCCAATCCAAAGAATCCATTCCGTTAGTGTGTATGTGTGTGTGTGTGTGTGTGTGTGTGTGTGTGTGTGTGTGTGTGTGTGTGTGTGTGTGTGTGTGTGTGTGTGTGTGTGTGTGTGTGTGTGTGTGTGTGTGTGTTTGGGATGGTCAGATATATTTTTTTCTTCTTTGCTCACTCGTTACTGTTTCTCTCTCTATCTTTATCTTTATCTTTATCTCTCTCTCTCTCTCTCTCTCTCTCTCTCTCTCTCTCTCTCTCTCTCTCTCTCTCTCTCTCTCTCTCTCTCTCTCTCTCTCTCTCTCTCTCTCTCTCTCTCTCTCTCTCTCTCTCTCTCTCGTCTTTCCCTCTTATCAGTGTATAAATAATCTACTTAAACCTTATAAGAACGCCACTGTTTCCCTAAAAAATACTGGCATAACATTTCGAAAAAACTATAATCTTTTTATCGGAACATTAATATGAATTTTAAAAAGGATCTTTTAGAGGTAATAACAATAAATCAAGAAAATATATAAATTACTGGTATATTTTTAACAAAAATTCAAGGTTTCCAGTAGCAAATAAGATCCAGAATTGTTAAGGAATTAAAAACCATATAAAAAAATATTAGATAACGTTGAACCAGAGGTTGAAATACCATTATTAAGGGAATCAAATAGTATTAAAACTAGGTTCCATTGCTACAATAAAGGAATTCAGTAATGTTCAATAA
>JAXIVD010001986.1:10000-55000 GCA_036785275.1 Cancer borealis | reverse complement strand
TGACGTATTTCTGAATATTTCTCATTCCGTTGGTGTGTGATAGCTACCATTTTTTTATTAGAGGTTCAAGACAGACTACGATTTTATTTATTTATTTATTACGAGTGTTGTACGATTTAATAAAATTGGGCCCCGTGCCGCCAAGGGGCCCCGCACACACGTATGATAGTTTTAAGCTGTACACGATATTGGTACTTAACAATGCCCCTAACAGTCGCATCGGGTGAGAGAAGTTTTTCTAAACTAAAACAGATTAAAACATACTTACGGTCAACAATTTCACGAGACTAAACAATTTGGCGATGCTATCTATAGAAAGTGACATTACCAAAACCCTTGACTTTAAAATGATTTTGAAAGATTTTGCAAATAAAAATGCCAGAAAAGTCTGTTTCTAGAGGGTCCGTGCATAAACAGTTTGTCTGTAATTGTCTTAACTTATACTACACAAAATTTAAAACAACAATCTTCGACTTTTATAGAGTAGAGGGTCCTACTATCAATTTTCTAATTGGGCCCCGCAATTTCTAGCACCGGCCCTGCACTCAACTTAAACCCATATATATTATTTTCTTATAATTTTTTTCTCACCATTCATTTAAATTCCTTTGATTAACTTACATTCATATACGTACATACATATGCTTCCATTTTTATTAACCTACATCCATTTTCTTAACATAATGTACTTCATCACCTTTGTATATAGATTAGTTACTTTTCATTCTAACTCAACATTATCATATTACAGTAACTTTTCTTAACAATCATTTCAACTTATAATCATTCTTAACTTTCTTTGGATTTCATTGCATCTGTAAATCAGTTTCTTTTTAGTTTCTTTTTTTTGTTTTCTTTTCTTTTCATTTTGTTAAGCGAGGAGGAATTAATTATATACATACAATGGTAACTGTTTTTTTTTTTTTTTTTTTTATATAAATGTGCAGTATAAAAATTATGTTCTAAGGAAAGGCAAGAGTAAATTTGAATAGATTGTATAGAATTATTATTGGTGTGTGTGTGTGTGTGTGTGTGTGTGTGTGTGTGTGTGTGTGTGTTTATATAATGGATAACAAACAGACATACACACACACTAGCAGACTGATAAAAAGATATATATAGAGAGAGATAGAGACAAATAAGAAACACACACACACACACACACACACACACACACACACACACACACACACACACACACACACACAGGAAAATCAAAAATAAACAATCACAAAAAAAAAAAAAAAAAAAATACATATATATACAAAATCAAAAACCAACAGAAAATTAAGTCGAATGCTGAGAATCTGACGGTACGGGAGACTTCGGTAATTTACTCAACCTCGATAAAGTCTGTGATAATCTTGTCCCTCCATGTTGTTGTTGTTGTTGCTGGGTCATGACGGCAGACTCGAGGGCTCGCTGTACAAAGAGTGTCGGATCCTCTCCATCTGGGATTACGAGGCTGAGCGGTTGGCCTTCCTTGAGCGTAATTTCCATGGTGTTGGTGTTAGTAGTGACAGGACCTAACGTGCTGGTCTCTGGTTGCTGGTAGGGAGAGAAAGAGAGGGTGTGTTTACTTGTCATTAAGTTATAAACGCCGTAACATCTCATCCTTTCAAACAACTTCTATATAATTCATAACACACTCATCATTAGGTTATAAACGCCGTAACATCTGGTCATCCTCCCACACACTTACTCCGGCTAGGAAGTGTCCTTGAACCTCCCCTATCGTCTCTCCGGAAGAGTTGATGACGGGAATCACTGACTGTCCATCCTCATTAGTGAAGATCTGGAATGAGGAAAGGATGTATGTTATGAGAAATAGGAAGAGGGAAAGGAGATGAGGAAAAGTTTTGTTATGAGAAAGAGAAGGAAATTATTAAGAGGGAAGGTTAAGGAGACGAGGATAAGATAAATTTCAATTCCCGCATGTACTAGTATATATATTATCAAGTAAAAACAAAAGCAAGTTGGAATTGATATATAAAGGAAGGAAAAAATAACTGAAATAAATCAAATACATGAAAATAGAAAACAAAAGCAAGTTAATTAAATATATAAGCGAAGAAACAAAAAATAAATATATATAATTCATGTATATAAAACCATAAGCCAAAAAATCAATTAAAAAAAAAAGAACAAACGAACGAAAAAAAAAAAAAAAAAAAAAAAAAAAAAAAAAAAAAAAAAAACTAACATGAATCTGTCTATCGGATGAGTTTGGTGATCCTTCTTGTAACATAACAGCGGCTGATGATGCCGACTGAGCGGATGAGGATGACGTGGAGGATGACGAGACGGATGCGGTGGCAGAGGCAGCTGTAGGTGGTTGAGTGTAGGGCCCGAGGGTGAAGCTGTCTGTGTTGAGCTGCAGCATCTGTGTGGCGCCCTCACTCAGGTTGTCAAGGTGAGGGTCGTGTTCAGAGTCCTCCGTGATCTCAGCCTCCTAGGGGTGGGGAGAGGCTTAGTTAGGGAAGGGTGTGTGGGGAGGAGAGGGAGAGGGAAGGAAGGTTAGGAGAAGAAAAAGAGGGAGGGAAGGTTAGGAGAAGAAAGAGAAGGAGGAAAGATTAGTGAGGGAGAGAGAAAGAGAAGAGAGGAGGCTTGGTAGAGAGAAGGTTAGTTAGAGAGAGATGAAGAGAGAGAAGGTTAGGTGAGAGAGGGAAGGAGGAAAGATGAAAGGGAAGGAAGGAAGGTTAGGCAGAGAGAGAAAGAGAGAAGAGGTTTGATCAGAGAAGGAAGGAAGAAGAAAAGAAGAGAGAGAAGAGCTAGGTCAGAAAGGGAGAGAAAGAAGCTTAGTTTTTAAGTTTATGAATATTCCATGTATATATATATATATATATGTGTGCGTGTGCGTGTGTGTATGTATGTATATGTGTGTGTGTGTGTGTGTATCATAACTCACCACAGCTTGCAGGGCCGTTATCGTATCATTCTCATCTTTATCAGACAGAATGTAAATGATGCGCTGGTCTCCCTCTGTTCCCTCGAAGGTTCCTGGAGACTGTAGCAACCAAGTGTCGTCATCGCGGTGACTGCGCCGATGTTTGTACAGGTTGGACGTGTCACTAAAGGACTTGTCGCACACATTACACATATACGGCTTCTCTCCTGTGGGTTAAGTTAGGTTAGGTTAGGTTAGAAGGAAGAATTAGTATGCGTATGTATGTGTAAGTGTGAAAATAATACATAGAAGTTTACATATATATAAAAGAGTTTAGACATGTTTTATCCTATATTATCATCATCTCTCCACACACACACACACACGTACACAGTCACTCACACACACACACGCATACACACTTACCTGTATGCATGCGTAGGTGTTTTTTGAGCGTGTACACCTCACTGAATCCTTTACTGCACACTTTACACAAATACGGCTTTTCTCCATTGTGCTTCCTAAGATGCATCCTCCAAGCCTCTCGGTTAAGGAAGGACTTGTTACAGAGGGTGCAGCTGAAAGGCTTCTCTCCTGTGTGTCTCCGCATGTGAAGCTTAAACTGGGAGATGGAGAGAAGGAGGAGGGTGAGGGAAGGTAGAGTAGAATTGATGGTTTATTAAAGAGTGTGATAGGGTGAAATATGAGTGAGGGAAGGTTTGTTTAGGGTAAAAAAGGATGTAATTCACGATATATTTAAGGGTGAGGATGTGATAGGGTGAAATATGGATGGATAATGGCTATAAGAGTGAGGGAGGAAATTGAATAGATATAAAAAAAACTGGGGAGGGAATAATAGAGAGAGAGAGAGAGTAAAGATTATATAAAAGATCCTAACTTAACCTATAACCCCATCACCTTAACTTACCTGTGATGATGTAGTGAACTTCTTGCCGCAGGTGTCGCAACAATAAGGTTTCTCCCCTGTATGTATGCGTATGTGTTCCTGGAGGTTACCATTCTGGGTGAACCTCTTACCACAGTAGTCACACCTGAACGGCTTCTCACCTGGGGAAGGAAACGGAGGGTGAGGGAAGGGAGGGAAGGGAAGAAAAGGGTGAAGTGAGGGGAAGAAGTGAAGGGGAGAAAGGATAGAAGAGTAAGGTGAAGTGAGGGGAAGAAGGGAGAGAAGAAGAGAAGAGGAAGATATAGAAAGAGGAAAATAGAAAATACAGAAAAAATTTAACTGAAACACACACACATATAATATAAATAAAAACAGAAAATAAAAAACCATCAATCACCATCAATCATCACTATCATTATCATCATCATCACCATCACCGCCACCACCACCACCACCACCTACCAGTATGAGACCTAACATGTAGAGTGAGTGACGTGAGATGGTTGAACTGTTTGCCGCAGATCTCACACGTAAACTTCTTGAGTCCCGTGTGTGTGTTCATGTGGTTGTACAGGTTACCTCGGGTCTTGAAGGCTGTGTTGCAGACCTCACACACAAACGGCCTGGCGGGGGGAGGGAAGGGGGGGAGGAGAGAGATTGTTATTCTAAGTAATGGAAAGATATATTTACTTTCCTACTGTTTCATTACTGTAGAATTCAATGGTGCCCCTAAAAAAAATACAGATTCAGGCAGAGAGTTCCAGAGTGACTATATTAAACCAATCGTCCACACACACACACACACACACACACACACACACACACACACACACACACACACACACACACACACACACCTGTCCTCAGAATGCACACTGTAATGCCGTTGTAGCAGTTGTTTATGTTTGAAGGTAGAGTTGCAGAGGTGACACACAAACACTCTGCCATTGTTGTGTGATGAGTCTCTGTGATAGATGAGTGAGCTGGGATGAGTGAACACCTTGCCGCAGGTCTGGCATGGGTACTCTCGCTCCTCCTTGGGCGGCTGTAAGGAGGATAAAGTTAGAAGGGGAAGTGTAGAAGGGGAAAGGGAAGTGTAGAAGGGGAAGGGGAAGTGTAGAAGGGGAAGGGGAAGTGTAGAAGGGGAAGGGGAAGTGTAGAGGAGGAAGGGGAAGTGTAGAAGGGGAAGGGGAGGTGTAGAAGGAGAAGAGGTATGTCAAGAATGGCTTAGGTGTTTCATTAATTATTTTTGTCACACACACACACACACACACACACACACACCTCATGTAGTGCGTAGTGGTTCCGTAGGCTGTGCTGGTATGCAAACCGCTTCCCACAGGTGGCACACGCGTAAGGCTTCACTCCCTCGTGCATACTGGAGACATGATTCTGTGGAGGAAGGGAAAGTTAGCTCTCTCTCTTCTCTCTTCTCTCTTCTCTCTCTCTCTCTCTCTCTCTCTCTCTCTCTCTCTCTCTCTCTCTCTCTCTCTCTCTCTCTCTCTCTCAACACTCACGTTATATCCTTCCTGCGTCACAAAGGTTCGAGTAGGACAATGAGGACACTTGAATTCCACTTGGCTGTCCTCCTTCTCCACCTCAATGATTCCTGTTTGTAAGTGGAGAAGGGAGGAGGAAGAACATTAATTACCCAGCACTTGTTTGTATTCTAGTACTCACAAATATAACACAGGAATTAGTATGAGGAGTAAGAGTGTTGTATGTAATATAGAATTGCAATAGAAGATAAGAGTAAGCTGTAGCATAGATTACATTACAATTTGATAAGGTCAGGAAATTTTGATAAGGTCAGACAAAGTTAATTAAGGTTAGATAATTTAGCACCTCATCCCCTTCAAACTAACCTATGAATTAGTATGATTAGCGTGTGTGTGTGTGTGTATGTGTGTGTGTGTGTGTGTGTGTGTATGTTTATCCACCTACCAAGTCCAGTGTGTTGTGTGTTAAGTTGGTGGATGTTAATGTCCTCCCGGGTGGAGAAACGATCCTTGCACGTGTCACACTGGAGGATCACCTGCTTGTGGAGGCGGCTGGAGGAGGAGGAGGAGGAGGAGGAGGAGGAGAAGTGGAAGAAAAAGATTAGTAAATAAAAATACTCGAAATATACGTCACGAAAAAAATCTAAACCTCCACTTTTTTTTCTTTTTTTCTATTTTTTTTTATACGAGGAATACTTTGTGATTTATTTATTTATTTATTTTTACGAGGAATTATTTAAAAAAGCCACTACCACTTACTTATGCAAGAGGTAACGGCCCTTATGCAGGAACCCTTTACCACAGAGGTCACACTGCCACTTAGCTTTCTTCTTGGCGCCACGCTTCTTACGGAACAATGTTGGTTCACTGAAGGAAGTTTTTGGCGGAACGCTGACTGCCTCCCCGACTGTGGTGATCTGTGGGGAGGTGTGGTGATGAGTGGGGAGGGTGTGGTGATGAGTGGGAAGGGTGTGGTGGTGTAGGGAAGGTGTGGTGATGAGTGGGGAGGATGTGGTGTGGTGTGGTGTGGTGTGGAAAGGATGTAGTGATGAGAAGGCAAGAATAGGTATAAATTCACTCTTCTGCCATACAAAGGTAGACTAAACTAAACTAGACTTTTCTTACCTGCACTGAGCTGATGGAGGAAGAAGCAGAATTTTCCTTCCCTTCCTCCAGTTCCTCCATCCCTCGTAAGGTTATGTTTCCATCTGGGGAAGAAAAGGATGAATGTCAAGAAAAAAAAAGTCGAAAAAAGAGACTAATAAATATCAGGAAAAGGATACATTTAATTAGAAGCTGAAAAAATGGGAAAATTATGAAAAAACTAAGAAAAGGACATAGAACCAAAAAGAAAAAAAAATTTCCTAAACAAACAAGACCTGTAAACCCAAAAAAACATTAATTACCTTCCTGGAAATTCACTTCAATATTAACCGAGACGGGAAGATCCGAGGGCGGGCCGGAGCTGTCTGCGATAATGATACTCGCACCATCCTCTGTAACAGCACTATTGGCTATATCCACTTGCTCCTCACCCCCCACCACCCCTACTACCCCCACCGCTGCCGCTGCGTCCACCCCCAGCACCCCAGAGGCCGCTAGCATCCCCTGGTGGCGGTAGTCGGAGTCGGTGAGGTCATCAAACTCATCGACTATTTCTTCCTTGACGCCGGATTCACTCATTAGTTTTTCAAAGTCCCGGCCGGCGATGGAGTCTCGATACCTGGTGGAAAAAATTGTATTGAGTGTGTGTGTATAAGGATGTGAGTGTGAGTGTGTGTGTGTGTTTTATCCTTTTAATTATATACAGTATTAATTTCCTGATTATTTTTCTTTCATTCCTCTCCTTTCCTTTCCTACTATTCTACTTTTCTTTATATATATTTTCAAATCATTACATCCTCCTTTATTATCAAACTCTCATCTATTCTTCTTCTTCTTCCTTTTATTCCTCTCCTTCATCCCTCCCATCATCATCACATATTCCTCCACCACCTCTTTCTCAACACACACACACACACACACACACACACACACACACACACACACACACACACACTTACATTCCTTCCTCCTTTGGACACTCACCTAGTAGGAAGACTTGCCTTCCTGCCAGACCTGCGTGGGCCCCTCTGCAGGTGTAAGGGCTCCTCCTCCATCCGCTGCTCCTCCTCCTCCTCCATCTTCACCATGGGCTTGGCTGGACCCTGAGGAAGGTAGACAAGAGGTGAGTTGACGGGAAAGTGTGCAAAAGAGGAAAGTATGTTAACTAATTTTTTGGTTATGTATAATAATAATTGGTTTTGAAATATGATTGTAATGTAAAAAAGTTGTATATTAGTTTGTTTATGATTTAATTAATGCTATAAGGGAAGACAACACCACACACACACACACACCTCCCCCCTCCTAGGCCGGCCCCTCCTGCGTTTAGTGGTCCTTCCCTCCACAGCCATAGTCATAGGATGGCTCTCGCTGAACACCTTGGAGATGCTGGAACCTGTAATAGTAATAGTAGTAATAGTAATAGTAATAGTAATTAAAAGTCGATATCATTCAATCACCAAAAAATATTATTATCTCCTCGTCCTTTACACACATACACATACACATTCACTTACATACACACATACATACATACACACACATGTACACTCACCCTTGGTCAGGTCATCCATGGGTATGTCAGGTGACTCTCCCTGCAGGTTAATGAGGACAGACTGGGGGGCCAAGGGAGGCTTATCTGGCTGTGTGAGAGAGAGAGAGAGAGAGAGAGAGAGAGAGAGAGAGATTATTCATAATTATACATATATTTAGAGACAAAAATATGTATTAATATGTAACAATATATAATTTGGTACTGATTCTTGAATGTTTTCTTCTCTTCCTCCTCCTCTTCATCCTTCACCACCTCCTCCTCCTCCTCCTTCTCCATCAACTCCTCCTCTTCCTCCTCCACCACCACCTCTTCCTCCTCCTCCTTCTCCACCAACTCCTCCTCCAGCACCACCACCTCTTCCTCCTCCACCACCACCTCTTCCTCCTCCTCCAGCACCTCCACCTCCTCCTTGAGCCCCACCTGCAGCAGTGTTCTGAGGGTGTGTTGTCCCTCCACCATTCTGTCAATAAGGTCGACAGTGGCAGCAACACCCACGTGGCATCGCTCACAGATACACACAGGCAGCTGGCCATCGTCAACCACCTGAGTGTGAGGTAAGGGGAGGTTAGGTGAGGTGTGTGTTAAGGGAGGTAGTAGAAGTAGTAGTAGGTGAGGTTAGGATCGGGTGTGTTAGGATGTGTGTGTTTGTGTGTGAAGGTAAGGGCAAGGGTAGTGGTAGTAGTAGTAGTAGTAGAAGTAATAGTAGTAGTAGTAGTAGTAATAGTAGTAGTAGTAGAAATAGTAGAAGTAGAAAATATTGTAATAGTAGTAGTAGTAATAGTAGAAAAGATTGTATTATTAGAGGTTATTGCAGTAGTAGTAGTAGTAGTTCAACTTTTATAACTGTTTGTACTAGATAATTATACACAAAGAGACAGTTTAAACAATATAATGAAACAGACAACTTGTCCTACTACTATTAAATAAGATTATTTCTCCCTTCCATATATTTCAAAGGTTATCTTGTCCTATAATTACTGTTTCATGTTAATTTGGTAAGGTTGTCATCTATTTTAACACATATTCATCATCAATTAAGCCTAACAATACGATATCAAACAGTAATTATCTTATATATTTCCACAATCTCGTTTATAATTATATATTACCTATTAAAATTTAACATATTGATAAATAAGTGTATTTATGCTTATTATTTCATTACAGAGTGTTAATAAGGTTAGAAGGGAAGGTGTGTCAAGGTTATTAAGTTTATTTCAAGTTTAAACAAGACTACTCGTGACTTGAACCTGGAATTCCCACACTCATTAACCTGGAATCACCTGGAATGGGTCAAGGGAAGTCCTGTGTCGGAGAAAATTAAGGTAATAAAGTGTTTTTAACTTTATTTATCAGTTTATTGTTAAGTATAGTAGTTGTAGTTGTTCCGGTGATTTATTTAATGTAAGATAGATTGATTTGGTATGAAAATAGAATGTTTTATTATTACTTTTTTTTTTTACAATTTAATTGTTGTGATAGGAAGGTGTTACCAATATTTATGAAGCTATCTTCTACTACAAGTCATGCCGTGCCACTAACCGTAAATTATTAATGGTTATTTTAGTATTACTTATATTCACTAACTTAATACAAAAAGTATATCCACTAAATACATTGACAAAAAATTATGATAAAAATTTGTCTTGGCACCACTGCCTAGCGTCCACCACCACCGCCGCCGCCGCCATTTTCCCATATTTCACTAAAACCAAATACAAATACGACCACAACACCCATCAACACCCCATCACATCCCATCATTCCCTTCACTTACACAGCCTTGGGACCTCATATAAGCATTAAATAACTACAAACCCAATATAACCAAAATTAAAGAGACACTGATTTGACTTGAGTTTTCGTTAGTGAGGCAGACGAGGACGAAGAGGAAACACGTCACCTTATTGTCTCACCTTGATGGGCAAATATTTATTGATGAGGATGGCCAGGGAGGCTTTCTCTTCACTGTCGTCAAAGATAGTGAAGGTTACACCATCGCTCTCAGTGGCACAGAGGCGGCAAAGAGGAGAATCGGCGAGATATGTTCCCATGTTTAGGTGTGGGCTGGCAGGAGGAGGGAAGGGGAGGTGAGAGACAGGAGAGGAAGAGGAGGGAGGGGTGGAGGAGGAGAATGGAGGGAGAGGAGAGGAAGAGGAGGAGCTTGAAGTGACGTCATGACCTCCGCGCCAACTTTAACTTATTATTAAAGTTCTCGCTCTCATAGTACTGTTTAACCTTTCTATTTAGTGCCAGGTTACTCTTGTTAGTCTTATGGTTACGTTAATATTGCTATGATTCAATATTATAACTATTCTTTTATATTTTTATTATTTCATTCGATTATCAAAGTTTCTACCCATAGTTTTGTTGTACTTTCTCATAGCTTTTGTAATTTCGTCAATTTTGTTGCTTAACGGACGTAGATTTCTGGTAATATTTGTATTTTTCATTAATTCACTCCCTAACTTTTTTTCCTATCATAATATTGTCGCTTTCCTACACATCATTCTCCTTCCCTTATAGTTAATTCTCACTTGAGCATTATTTCATTCCTAGCTTTTTACATGTTTAGTTCCTTCTTGATGTCATGCAATTGAGTTTAATGATGTTTGTTTGTCCACAGATGCAACACCTGTAACATTCCCGCTCAAGACGTTACTCAACTTACCTGTCCTTGAAGTGCTACAGGAAGACCAAGGAATAAGTCAACCTCGTAGTAATCTTCAACCAACTTCTAAGGATAGTTATTTATTTATTGGATGGGACTAGAAATCGGTCATCTAATCTATTACTATTTATAGTGTGTGATGGTGTGTGAGAAAGGTCAGGAATGTGTTATAGATAATTCCTGGTGTAATGGGTCTAAAAATCGATCTTTCCTGACACCTTTCCTCACACCACCACCCAATCAATACGTAAGGTAATCACAAACATATATAATTCTTCAACTTCATTTATTATGGTTTTATTATCTGGTGTACATGTTTACTTTTTCTTTCCAGGCAGGATGACGCCTTCATACTTGGTCTGGAACCACTTGATGGCGTCCTCCTTTACCAGGCAGTGCTGTGGCCCGATCTTACCGGGACAACGCCTCTTTTTGGCCACCCGGTAACCTGTAGGGAGAGAAGAGAGGTAGTGATGTGGGTGGGTGGAGGAGGACATTACCTTATTAAATAGAAAAAATATATTTCCACCTGTACCTTAAATTAATTCCATTCTTGATATTTAAGGTAATGTCCTCCTAATCAGTCTCCTATAACAAACTCAAGATGCAAAATAAACTATACAATTACACTACACTACTAAAACAAAGCCAGGTCGTATAAGCCCTTTAGTCCCCTCACCAGGCCTCTGCAGGACGATGAAGAAGTCCAGACCGAAGATACCGATGGCAGGGTCGTACTTGATGCCCAAGTCAATGTGTTCCTGGATACCAAACCCAAAGTTGCCGTTCTGGGAGAAGTTGTCACGCCTCAACTCGTACTCACGCACCTGGGGGGGGGGGTTGATTAGCGTCGTGTGTGTGTGTGTGTGTGTGTGTGTGTGTGTGTGTGTGTGTGTGTGTGTGTGTGTGTGTGTGTGTGTGTGTGTGTGTGTGTGTGTGTGTGTGTGTGTACATCCCAAACTAGTTATCCTGCATCGCCCTAAAGCCTTTCTTATCTCCATCTATTCTGTTATCTTACAAGGAAAAAATAAACCTGTCTTATTATGCCACTTTCCCTTCATTAAACCCTAAGTCCTTAACACATGCAATGATAACTAATGTTACTGCCGTGTAGGAGAAGGACTGACAGAAGTGGGATGGCCCAACACTGCTAATTATTCTCCTGTCACTCTCACACGGTCATGGTATGTATACACCACAGAGATGCACACATGGAGACCGTGTATAAACTAATAAGAAAAAGATAAGTTACTAAATACTAAACAAACCTAACACAATCATACAAGGGAAGAACCACCACCACTACCCACCTTGAGTCCCTTCTCCAGGATCTCCTCAGCCTTGGGTCCTCGCACGGTGCAGTGGACGGCAATCTTCTCGTTCCTCCTGATGCCAAAGGAACGCACGGTGTACCTGGCCTTGGAGAACACTGGCTTCTGTCCCGTCAGGCTCTCCAGCACCTGAGGAAGTTATGCTACACAACACCAACTCTCTCACACACACTTGAGTTACACCTTCACAAACCTATTATCATCATCTTTAAATATATAATAGATAGACCTAAAGCTATGAAAATAAGTCCTGTTTATATTAATTATTTTCCACCTGTAACGAGTGTGGACTAACTATGATTTTGAACATTAAATTAAATAAAGCAATACAGAAAATTAATATACAAATAAGCAAATAAAATCAAATTATATACTGTAACTGCAAAAATATAGATTCCAGTAATACCTCTAATTACCTTACACCACCACCTTAATTACACTATAATTACACCACACCACCACCACCACCGTCGCCCCACCACCATTACTACTAACCAGAGCCTCTTGTCAGGACACCTTCGCTGGTCTACGGGAAGCGGGGGTCCTGGAGGCCACTGGCAGGCGAGGTCAGGTCAGGTCACGTAGGAACAGACCCCCCCCCTCCCTCACACCCCCACCCCACACCTTGGCAGCACGGGTCAGCTTGTCACCAGACTCGCCGACACAGATGTTGAGGCAAAGTTTCCCGATGCGCACTTCACGCATGGAGTTTTTCCTTTTTTCAACCGACGCCATCTTGAGTGTGTGTGTGTGTGTGTCCACCGGTCTGTCTGTCTGAAAGATTGGTCGACTTAGTACTAGCATTGATAAATAAAAATACATATATAAATAACATCATGGAACTATGAATTAATGCCACACACTCCTAATTAAACAAAAAAGGCACATAAATAATTACCAAATCAAATCAAACATACTTATATAAACATCAAAATAAAATAAAAATTGCGTAATAAATAAGGAATGAAATTTAACTTCCATCATTCCACCTTATCACGCCCTTCCACCGCCTTACAAGCTGTCCCTTCACCACCCACACTGAAACCACCCTAAACCTAACAGCTGGGAACGTATTGTGAGGTTATCAGGGAACATAACGTAAGAACAATATTTTCACCAACACCTTATATTAAAACACTTTTTAAAGAACAATTATATCAAACACTTAGAAGATTCCCAAGTTAAAGGTAACACTAATAACCTAACTAGCCTTCAATTATATCAACCTTAACACTTTTTTTTCATTATAATTGTTGTTGTCACGTAGCCTGACCACCACCACTACCACCATCCGTCCTATATTATTCACACCATAAATACACCATCTCCTCCACCTACAACACCACCACATATACCACACAGCTAATGATGTATAATAATCCTAACATATATGCCACAGCACCGTCACTTAAATAATATTGGAGTAATTATGAAAATACGTCAAGCTACACCACCGCCACCGCCAGCTGCCTACACGTGTTCACCGCCCATACTTAATTAACCTCATTTAAAGGATAATTATGTAGTTTAATGTAATGCTATAACCTATACATGACCCTGGAGTACTTATATGTGGATTGACTTACTCAGTGTGGCTGGAAATGCATTAATATGGCGTAAATTAAGAGGTAAACAGGAGTGGCTCTTACCTTGACGGGGACTTGGAGAGAAAGAAATGGCTGCCAGGAATGGTGGTCAGATTTTTGTTATTAAAATTCTTATTATCATGTTATGGAGTGATTTTTTTGTTTATTTATATTAGTAGAATTATATGTGCAAAGTATCTTATTGTTTTTCTCATGATTTTTGTATGCGTGGGCCTCTCGACATAATATTAATTTTTGGCGGGGAATTTAAGGTATTAAATGGGAGACTTAAATAATATTCACGGAGATTCTACTAGATTAAATTCAACATTTAATACAACTACATGAAGCACAATAGTTAACCGTGTCATTATTATTATCAATTGGATGAATAATATGTCATATCTTCTATAAAATGCGTAGAAAAATATCAATTTTTAACCTCTAAATATTTTGTATGTATAATTTAATCTGCCAATACTTAGTTTTATTCATTCTATGTCCAAGGGGAGATAGATCAACAGGCTCCATCCTCATCCTTTGTTGTAGGTTTATATATAACAATAAATCTATATATCTATGCATCTATCCATACTTTCCTTCTCCGTTATAGAGGAAGTGTTAGTGATCGTACGTAAACAAGAGGCTGAGGGAGGCTGGGAGGCGCCCGGCTGTATAACCATTGCTATGTCGAGTATTTTAGGTCATTTCCTCCGTCGGTCCGTCCCTCTCCTGCGTCCATCATGCCTCACACACACCAGGACGATATCAGCACTACAGGTGACTGATATAGCCGTGTATATGATGATTTATAATACAATGGTAGTCTTTGCAAGGGTGTGAGAGCCAGCAGCGTGATATTGTCTTGGTTTCTTTTTATATGATTAATTACTCCCATAGTGTATTAGTACATAATTTAAAATCTATTTGTATGACTTTAATACAAACTTAAGTAATTATCATAAAGGGATAGAAGAAGGAACGGTTTTTGTCATCATATGAAGTTTTACGGATATCTAAAAAAATATATTGAAATCTGAAGTAAGAATAATGAAATAATAGGAAAGAAGTGTATATAATTACCTGTCTTAATGTATATCCTTGCCTTCCTGCCCTCAGCACGTCCAGCAGTGCAGCACCGCCGCAGCACAGGCCAGCACCAAGGCACCGGAGGAAGGGGTCAAGATGAGCAAGTCTATGCAAGCTTACCAGGCCAGGGCAGAGGCACACGGTGAGGCGGGGGGGACAGGGGGAGAGTATTTACAGGGTGATGTAGTAACCTGAGGGAGAATATACAGGGTGGTGCAGAAATCTAGAGGAGGTTATGTACTTACTTTGTCTACTTTACAGGGTGATGCATTAATCTGGGAGAGAGAAATGAGGTGAAAATGTCATGAAATACCTTATAAGTGAAATTTTCTGTAATTAATGCATAGATAATGGAATGAAATGGAGTTTATACTGAATGCTTTGTATCTGATCAGTCTGTTCTTGATTAATGTTAAAACTTATCTACTTTATGACCATTACTTTCCTCTCTTCTCTCAATATATCCCTATTTGCAGATAAGTTTATGTCTAATGAGGTTGCCGAGTACGAGATAGGACGGCGCCACCTTGCAAACATGATGGGGGAGGACCCAGAGACCTTCACTCAGGAGGATGTGGATGTAAGTATTGGAGGATGGACTGGTGAAGGAGGGGGAGGGTTGTGATGGAAGAGGGGATGATTGTGGTGGAAGAGGGGATGATTGTGGTGGAAGAGGGGAAGGTTATGGGGGCTGTACTAGTGGAAGGGGAGGGTTATGGGTGTGTGTGGTGGAAGAGAGGATCGTTATGGGGGGGTGTGGTGGAGGAGGAGAGGGTTTATGGGAGGAAGAAAGGTGGTAATGGGGAGGAGGATACGTTTTCATTCTAATTCAATAGTATTATGAATTCACACCTAACTACCCATCACCAGGCTGCCATCCAGTACCTGCTCCCCTCTGGCCTGTTTGAGCCCCGTGCCCGGCCTGCCATGAAGCACCCAAGTGAAGTGTTTGCTAAGAAGAAAGCAGCTGAGTTTGATATAAGTGGTCGGCCCTTCCACACTTTCTTCTACACTGGCCTACCATCGTACTACCAGGCATTACACGTGAGTAGTAATAGTAGTAGTAGTTCTGAATTATTTTTTATATATTGTTTTTTTTCTTCTATATTGGATGTAGAGATGGTGAGGTTACTTTTTTTTTCTTTTTCCACAGGATTTGGGAAAGATTGTGATCTCATTTGGCAAGTTTTCCAAGACAACGGCATGGCATAATATGAATGAAGAGACCAGTCGTGCATTGTAAGGGCAGGTCATCATCATCATCATTATTATTAGCATCATCACCACACATCTCATATCACTAACATATCTTAAACTTAACATACCCACCTTACTAGTGTGAAATGTTGCTTTATCCACTAATATCTGATGTATAGATGCCTTCACTGTCCTCCTCATTACTGTCCTGTGTGTGTGTTGTTAAGTGTATTGATGTTACTCTCCTCTGCAGCAACCCTGGAGGCTCAGAGTGGGTGTCCAAGGAGGAACTTGAAGAGATATTCCTGGAGAGATTACACGACAAACATGTGAGTTAATGTGTGTAAGCGTGTGTGTGTGTGTGAATATGATTTGTTAGTTGAATATATGTTTCTTGAAGGTGTACATGCATTACAGACACTAAAAATAGATGATAATTTAACTAGATCTCCTGAAACTCAATCTTATGTAGAAAATCAAACAATATAAATATGAATGTGATGAAAAATGAAGTAAATTTTATGAAACGGTGATGTGCAATCCTTAATTAATTGCAGAAAAAGAAAAAAAAGGACAAAAATAAAGACAGAGATAAATTAGATAAAAAATAAGTCAATACGATACGACAAACAACACAAACAATTAATAACTTCATTCCTCCCCAGTATGTGTTCTTCATGCAATCACTGAATCGCCTCATCCAACACCCAGAGTCATCACGCGCTCAGGACTTCATCATGCGCTTCAGGAAGATCATCCCATCAACACAGAAGCAGAAGGAAATCCCAAAAGTGTGTCTATACCTGTTACTTCAATATATTTAGCGTTAGTTAATGCAAAAAGGAATAAGTGCTAATCTGAGGTCATATGGTGCTTTGTTAATCTAATAGGTAGATGGTAAGGCAAATTAACTGATAATGTGTGTTAGTATTGAAGTT
This sequence comes from Cancer borealis, assembly GCA_036785275.1. NCBI lineage: Eukaryota > Metazoa > Arthropoda > Malacostraca > Decapoda > Cancridae > Cancer > Cancer borealis. Next base: position 38,236 of record JAXIVD010001986.1, on the reverse strand, counting down.
ATAAATGTTAATTAAGTATAAATAAGTGTTAGCTGCCTTGTGTAGGTTAAAATGCCTCTTGCAGCCTCATTATTATATTAAGAGTAATGTTGAACTAATTATCTTTCTCACGGTTGAAATATAACACTGACCATTTCTCTTCCTGCTCTTAGCTCATGTACACCCACGAAGGCATCCCCTACATGACTGGTGAAGGCTGGAGGAAGCATGTGAAGGCGAAGGTGACAGTGTACGGCAGAGGCTCAGGGAAGCTGGACATCAATGGGGAAGATATGAGGTTCTTCAAGCTGATTCAAGACAGGGAACAGGTGTGTGTGTGTGTGTGTGTGTGGCCTTGAAATACTTCCTTCATCATACCTTCTGTTCTTCATTAATTGTATACTGTGTTTCCATGTTGGTTTGAGTGTGTGTTTGTTCTTTTTCCCCTTGTTTCCCCCTTGGCAGATTGTGTTTCCGCTGCAGTTCACGGGTCTGTTGGGTAAGGTGGATGTGGTGGCCAAGCTGGTGGGTGATGGGCCGTCTGCCAGCGCCGGGGCATTCAGGCTGGCTGTATCAAGGGCACTGCTGTCATTTGTGGATGCAGATATGAGGGAGAAAATGAGGCTTGGTGAGTGTTAATGAAATGATAAAGAATGTTGATGAAATGATATAAACTGCCAGGCATGATAGAATAAGATTTGGGTCCTATATATGCATACACTACCTGATTTCCCTCTCTCTTTACGTATTAACTTGATATTTCTTTTTCTAATTATTTCTCCTGTATTCAAAACTATCCATATCTTCATTCAATCTTGCAATGCTGACACCTTTAGGCAGTGTGGTAAAGAGGACTTCAATCCCTTTTCCCCTTACGAGGCTGTGAGGGGATATTAGTCTAGTATAAAGATTGACATATGTATTAACTCCATTTCTTCTTCTTCTCCCAGCTGGTCTGCTCACCAGGGACAAAAGAAAGAGGGAGAGGAAGAAGCCAGGACAGAAGGGCGCCAGGGCAAAGTACACTTGGAAGAAGAGATAAAAGGTGTACGCTAGTGTGATAAGATTAACGAGAGAGAAGGGAAGGGACATGAACCAAGAAGTGACGCACGACCCTTGTTCACGTGGTTAAGATTACACAGAAGACAGGAAGTGTCAGTCATAAAAACTCGACAGGAAATGATGATTAAAATGAGTTAGTCAGTGGGTTAATTTTATACATTCAAAGAAAGAACACATTTGAAACAAGAGTTACGTAGTTGTAGCTTTGAGATGTTAAATAAATAAAAATTGTAGCTAACTGAATTAATTTTTAAAAAATTGTGATTTCAGTCAAATATGAAATGAAACTCGTGTACAGTTAACAGAGGTGATAATGATAATAAGTGAATAAATTAGATAAACCATTGTATCTGGTGCATAGCCTTAGTAAACCCAGCTATGTCATCAGGAAATGTACAGATGTAAAGAGATAAGTGGAATCAAAGTGGTATTATCTAAGAGGCCGTTAAAGGGGACAACTGTAAATGTTTTCCATAATAAATATACGTTCCTTGATATAGTGATTTACATCTACATAACCCTTGAGTTGAATTGTACTTTGTTTCTGCTTCTTTTGATGTGTGTGTGTGTGTGTGTGTGTAAAGTTGTTCCTCATCAAATATAAAGAACCATAGAGAGAGAGAGAAAAAAAAAGAGGGAAATAGGATATAAGAACAATTGGAATATAATTGTTATGGCCTGAGGAACAACTTGGTGTAGCCTGTCAAGTGGAAGGCATCACAGGGCAGAAGCATGGCAATAAATAATTCTCATAGATACGGTTTACTTAAAAAAATATCATTCGGACAGTTTACTAAGAAAAGACGACATTATAAAAATTAAACTAACGCGAATAGGGGAAAAAAAACAGTCGATAGGAAAGATAAAAAACCAGAAATGTGAAGCTATGACCACAAATATATATATAATCTATGTAATAAAAAAAAAGTATGTCTCACCTTAATATGAGAATCCATACAACAGAGATACAAACATCCACTACTACTACTATTATGTTAAGAGGCTGAGGTGAGAGGTGAGGACAGAGAGCAGAGTCCTGAGGTGTGTTCCAGCGTTTAGCCTTCATGAAACTCAGGACACTTGCTCTGTGCCTAACTAAACCTCCTCACCTAGCCATCCTTACACCTACAAGTGCAGATCGGGGCCAAAACTACATCTTTCCTTACAACTCAGGTAGCAAATGAGGAAAGAAACGCAAATATAAGCGAGTTGTGTCTATGCCCTTTTTGCACGCTACTTGTTCTTAATGTCTCGGGTGTTTTCAGTGTTGTGTGTTGATTGTATTAGCACACCAGACACATTCTTAGCTATGTGTTAAGGATGTGTTCTGGAAGGCTAACACACTCCTTAACATATGAAAAGCCCGGTGACACACAGAGACAAGTGGTGTGTGTGAGGGACTTGCTGAGACCTTCCTGCCACCGATATAATTTTGTACTAAGGTGGAGTATTGGCCGTTACAATACAATACAATGAGCCAGCCAAGCGTGTTATTAATCATATGTATTGGCTTCCACTTATAGACTCAGCTTGTTATTAATTAATTGTTTAACTTAAAATAGCCGGCCCTGTCATCCTCACACTATTATTTACTGGTACACATTTTCTTCTCCTGGGCAACCTTCTTCAGTGCCTCCTCCGTGAGCAAGCCGCGTGCCAAGAACATCTCCCGCATCATCTTCTTGAGGTACTTCAGTTCCTGCTTCAAACCTGAGTACTTTGATTGAAGTTTCCGTTGGCGCTCTTCCTCTACATCAATCTTATCCTGGATCTCATCTTCGTCCTGCTTCTTCTTCTGGCGGTAGCGCAAGGCTGCCTGCTTGTTCTGCTCCTTCTTGCGTTCCTTGCGATCCTCTGGGTAAGGTGTTTTCCTGGCTCCTGCTGTCCTGCGGGATGACTTTACCTTGCGCTGAGACCGTGAGTAGGAGTGTGTCTCCTTCAGGGGACTCCACTCCTCCTCCTGGCACTCCATGTCAGTGCCAGCCTCAGCCTCACCACAGAACAGGGAGTCACTGCTAGACTGTGCCGGGGACAGGGAGCCAAAGGAGGGGACGGGGGAAGGCAGGTAGGCTGGGGAGGGGGACTCAGAGGGGTGAGGGGAAGGGATGGAGACAGAGAATGGAGACTCACAGGGGAGTAGGACAGTGAGGGATTCTGAGGGGTGAGGGGAGGGGATGGAGATGGATTTGGATTCTGAGGGGTTAGGGGAGGGGGGAGAGAGGAATTCCGAGGGGTGAGGGGAGAGGATGGAGATGGAGATGGACTTGGATTCCGATGGGTTAGGGGAGGGGGGAGAGAGGGGTTCTGAGGGGTGAGGGGAGGGGTGAGAGATAGAAAATGATGGTTCAGATGGGATTATGATAGATATGGATTCAGAGGGAAGAGGTGATGGTACAGAGTGTAGTGAGGTTGTGATGGTGGGTAGTGAGGGTATGGATGAGTGAGGAAGGTGCTCTGAGTCCACGGTGATGGGTGAGTCTGTTGCTTCCAGCTGTGATAGGAAGTCATCCATGTTGGCGCCCACCACGGAGGCCTCAAGGTCATGGAACCCCCCACTGCTGCTGCTGCTGCCTATGATCTGCACCATCTCATTGATCAGCTCCTCAGCATCACACTCATGGGGTGACAAGGGGCCGGGGGGTGTCTGTGGCACTTCCAAGGCCGTGCCACAGACTACAGGTTCGGTGTGGCTTGCTGGAAGGGGCATGAAGGCCACCTGATCATCGTGTGTCTTGTGAGGTGGTGTGTGAGGGGTGTGGTGTGCAGTGTGCAGCAGCAGGGGGGTGGCAGGGGTGATGCGCACCTCCGGCTTCACAGGCTTCACCTGGAAGTGCACCTCGATGGGCTTGCTCTTGAGGGCAGAGGAGGTCACCTTACGACAAATGATGATCTTAGGCAGGGGAGGCTCAGCTGGGTCTGGGCTGACAGGGCTGGCAGGGACGCAAGGAGGGCTGACAGGGCTGGCAGGGACGCAAGGAGGGCTGACAGGGCTGGCAGGGACGCAAGGAGGGCTGATGGGGCTGGCAGGGACATAGGGAGGCGTGGCAGAGGGAGTGTTTGTAAGAGGTGGTGAGGCAGGGGTGCGTGGAGGCTGCATCTGAGACAGTGGTACCAGCATGTCTTCAGGCTTGATGGTGGAGGAGTAGTCATCGTGGTCATCCTTGAACACACTGTCTCCCTCAAACAGGTAGGGCAGCCCAAGGATCTCCCCGCCCTCCATCCACTCAGGGAGGTCTGCAAACACTCAGGCTTAATCACGGCACACACACACACACACACACACACACACACACACAACAACAACAACATCAGGTTTAGTTTCATGTTGTTTGCATGATAATAATTGGATGGTAAGTGTATGGTGTGTGAGGCTGTGTTACATTACTGTTATAATTATGTATCACCAAAACAAGGAGATGCTTACCATAGCTGGCTGTGGTGGCGGTGGTGGTGGTGGTGGTGTTGGCTGCATTTGTGACGGTGGCAGGAGGAAGGAAAGGTGTTGTCTTGGCCCCAAAGGGAAAATCCTCCTCACTCTCCAACAGGAAGGAGAGTGAGGGGGAGGGGGGCATGGCGTAGAAGTCTGTCATCTCCATGGCCGATCGTTTGTTTTGCACTTCTTGATATCAGAATCCAAGGTTGTGTTGGTGGGGCCACCGAAGGCGCGGTGTGAAACCTGGACCAAGGGAGGACATGTTACTACACGCACTCATAACACCTGTCTACATCACACATACACACACACACACACACATGTACTAACCTGTGTGCTGTTCATCCTGTGTTGTTCCAGCCTGCACATGTTCCTTACACATCACCTGGTAAGCCTCACCTCACACTTCCCTCCATAACATAACCTAACTTAACCTTACCTAACCTAACCTAACCTATCTCCTCTACACATCACTAATCCAACACATTTTTGATCTAATCCCTAAGTAACTAAACATAACTCTCCATATATTCCCTGTGTACTTAACATAGTAGTACATCAATTACATTACTCCCTTCTATCCTTCTCCCACTAATCATGTACTCTCGTGTGTGCCTCATCCTTCTATACTACTACCGTCCTGACCTTGCTAGCTAGAGGTCAGGTCACGTGTGGCTGTCATGACCTCATTACAAGGTCACACGCTACAAACATACATTCCTTTCTTCATGAGGGAGAGGTGAGGACGGATAACAGCTCCTTATCCTTATCATACAGTGTTTAGATATATAACGTAACCTTTTTCTTGTGTATAATGTAGAATGTATAATCACAATGGAATGATAACTATATAACCACATTAATAAAATAAATAAAATAAAAATATCAATAAATTAACTTCTTTTTTATGAGGTAACAATGATTTTCCTGAACAACACATATCCCCTACATACAGTCACCCCCTACACATCCCCATACATAGTCACCCCTACACATCCCCCCTACATAGTCACCCCCTATACATCCCCATAACACAATATAAGGCAATGAACTCTCTTACATTGACATCTGCAGCTCCTTATCACCTCCTTATCTTATCTATGAGGATGTCTGTGTGTCTGTGTCTGTGTGTGTGTGTGCGTGTGTGTGTGTGTGTGTGTATGCAGCTCACCATCACCATCACCACTACTATAAGGAAGCTGTTCCTCATTCCTCTTCACTATCACTGATAAAAAAAGGTATATATTTCACTATTAATTTTACATCACCATTAATTCTTGTAGTATAATATAATTTCACTACTAAACTCTAAATCATTATTATTATTATTATTATAAGTATGTAGGTAAATAGTATATTATAATTTCACTATCAAGTCTATATCACTATTAATTTTATTAGTATGTAGGTAAATAGTGTATAATATAATTTAATTTACTAAGCTACAGATACATTAGTTCTCCCTCAAGGGGGCAGCAGCAGTAACAGAAAAAGTCATTATTTATTTCGATTCTATACATTCAATCCTTCTCTCTTCATTAATACGTAACATTAAGATAAATTAAATCAATACAATAAGCCGTGAAGAATCATTTGTCTCCATCACACACACGTACACACACACACACACACACACACACGCTGGGCCTTCCCACCACACTCAAGCCTCCGTGTTTGATAAGATAATTGATTGGTGGCACATAAATGCAGTTCACGTTATCTTATCTAATCTGTAATCATCCCCTCTCCTCTTCCTCCTCCTCCCTTGCCGGTATAAACAATTGAACGAAGGGTGGGTGGCGCCGCATGCATGGCTAACACGTGCTGTTTGTCCTTCACTACTCGCAATGACCTCATTTTCATTAATTATGGAAAAAAAAAAAAAAAAAAAAAAAAAATTGAATTAAATAAAAAAAAAAAATTGAATTGAATTGAATAAATAAAAAAAATATTAATTGAAAAAAAAAAAAAAAATTATTATTATTATTCTAACCTATATCGATATTTTCTCTATGTTAATGTAAATAGCCAAATTGATGCTATTTTTGTCTACTAATGCTACTAACAAACAATCTATATGAAAATTATAATGAGTAACTTGTAATAGTAGTAATAGTAGTTAGTAGCAAAATCATGAAAAAAAATGGAAAAAAAAGTAATTATCATAAGTAATAATAATAATAATAATAATAATAATAATAAATAATTAAATAGTAAACAAGAAACAAAACAGAATAATGTAAAAATTTTCCTATTCTACTATCTCTTTCTCCTCCCTCCTCCTCTTCTTCTTCTTCCTCCTCCTCCCTCCTCCTCTTCTTCTTCTTCCTCCTCCTCCTCCTCCTCCTCCCTTGAATACATTGACCCCAGATGGCACACTTAGCAAGGGAGGAGAGAGAGAGAGAGAGAGAGAGAGAGAGAGAGAGAGAGAGAGAGAGAGAGAGAGAGAGAGAGAGAGAGAGAGAGAGAAACGTTTGCCTGAGGAAATGTGGAGGGAGAGCCAATCCCCCCTCCCCCTTACTCTCTTCTCTCCCTCCTCCCTCCCTCTGTGTTGTAAGGTAAGGTAGGTCAGTGGAAAGTACGAGCGAGCGAGAGAGAGAGAGAGAGAGAGAGAGAGAGAGAGAGAGAGAGAGAGAGAGAGAGAGAGAGAGAGAGAGAGAGAGAGAGAGACTAATAATAGCATCAATAATTATGGTCGGACACGCTTCCCCTAGAACACGTGACTGTCTATAGTGACCAACCAGCGGTGGGGGGGAGGGGAGGGTGATACACGTAGCAAACAGGTATACCAAGTGAATAAATGAAGGATAAGTGTGTAACGGTAAATAAATAATAAATGAATACCAGCTGGTGGCCATGATCAACAGAAAACGTAATGCGGTGAAATCAAGTCTTATAACTCCGCCCATTCCAACCCCGCCTAGACGGGAACAGCACCGTGTATAGGCCTAGGGCGGAGGTAAAGGGGGGGAGGGTCGCATCACGGGTTGGTCACCTGAAGGGGGGGTGGGGGTGACAGGCAGACACGTGACCCTAACACGCTGAGGTCATAACATACTGCGTCTCACATCTTAGTAATTATCTACCTCCTCCCACCACCATAATTACATGCTTAAGGTTAATATACTCACTCCATCATGATTGCGTTGTACTGCGCGCAGGGCGCGTGGAGTGTTTCTCCAATTAGTCCATCATATCGGTAATAATGGCGAGTAGAAAAATGCGTGTATCCTCTTCAGCGACATGGAGCAAACTGGCGCCATCTCGCACTACTCTGTGGCACCCGTGTATCCCTCCGCAATGGCTATAAAAAACACATTCCATCAGTGCTCTACATACATAACAAAGGTGTATTTGTACTAAGTAACATATTTATTTGTATCTGCTGGTGAAATAATTTTTAATCAGTATCGTTGTTAAGTAGCAGACTTGTTTATGTCGCGGAATAAAATCTTTGTTATGGGAGTGCTTAGCCCAGGAATGCATCTTTACTTTGGATTTCCTTGTTTTCGTATAAAAAACATTGGGCCTATAATATATATCATGAAAGTTAAACATATGTACTAAATGATAACATACTTGAATTAAGCAATAAGGGCAGATAGGGTTTCCATTGGGTCGTATATAAAGCATAAAAAAGAAAAGTAAAAAAATGCTTGCAAGTAGGCGATCCAAAGTAAAACTGAGAAGACTGAATTGCATCAGCTTCTGCAATTGTGCATCATATATGCAATGTATGAGTACAGATGCATTCAATATCATTGTAAATACATTATACATTTGTTAGGAGGCCTGTCGAAGCCTATTAACGCCAAACAGAAATTCACATATTTCTCCTTATTTCAGCTTAAAAGCGACGCTTCTTTCCATGGGATAGCCTTATTTTACCAGCCAGATAAACATAATGCCGGGTAGATGATGCTCGCCTATCAGATAAGCCCTGATGTATATATTTAGCAAAGAAATATATAAAAATACAGCGGTATAATTGATCGGCAGCGGCGTGCGTTCATTGGCCAGGCCGGGCCGGGGGTGGGGCCAGACCCTCCCAACAAATGATGTCATAAAATCCATAAGAGTAAAAATAAAAACCCAAAAAAATATCCAAAAAAGAGAAAAAAATCTGCAGCCTTGAGTGAGGTTGTCGGAGGTGGACAGTGAGACGGGCGAGAGGCTGTGGGAGGTTAAAATAAAGCCAGGACGAAGCTGGTGGGAGGAGCCGTTGTGAGTCTGTGCGAGTTTTTCTATCATTTTTTCACATGTCTGGAGACGCCAAGTACATCAGTCTCTACTACAGCCTTGTTCACCAGGGAGCCTCTGATTTCTACAAAGAAATCATCAAAGGTAAGGCGTATTTCCCTCCCCCAAGCCCGTCAACACCTTATTTCTTCCCTGAAAACTCGTCCCTCTGAAGGGGGAGGAGGAAGGGGCATTCGGGACTCCTCTTCCCGGGACAAAAGATGAGGCCAGGGGCGACCGGGAACCCTTTCTACACCCCTCCATGACTATTTCCACTCGTCCCCTTTGTTTCCCGCTTGATCCATGACCCAGGGCCGGCCAGGGTCACGGGGGCAGATGAAATAAGGTCTCAACAGGTCTGGTGGCTGGGTGAGGGAGGGGGTGCAGCGGACTTCCACGGGGATGGCGAGTAAAAGGAGAATTTATTGATTCAGGAGGCAAGGCAGACGTTTTTTGCGGCCTGTAGCCTTGGGGCAGGAGCCAGGCCGACCACCGCAGCTACTGACAACTGCCCACCACCCCTCCACCACGGGTTTAAGGCCGAGATAACACACCCCCGTCTTAGTGGGGGTTATTTTTGGTGCTCCCTCCTTACTCTCGTGTCTTTCACTCATCTTTATTTTCCCTCCTGCCTCCTGTTCACGCCCCCCCCTGCCCCCGTGTGCCCGCAGGTGGGAATAAAAGTGTGTGAGTTGGGTATTATACAAGGTTCTAAGTGCAATGACAAAGTGGTTCTTGTGTAAATAAGTGGTGTGTTGCCTGCGACTTGACTTGTTATGTGTTGTGTTCATGTTGTATGTGTGTGTGTTGCTGCCACATGGACTTAATGAGGTTTTAATTAACTTATCACTGCTAAATAAGGTGGTTTATATGGTGGTGCCTTCAATTAGTGCCGGTTTAGTGATGGTAATCGGAAGGTGGTGCATTAATTTGGTGCAGAAATGACGGGTTTATATACTTTTTTTTTTTCATTAACGAGGTTTTAGTGATGGTAATCTAAAGCGATTCCATTAATCTTGTGTTGACATTTATGTTTACTATATGAGTGAAGCTGTTTGTGTGTTTTTGTTTGTTTGTTTGCTTGTGGTCATGATTCTAGTGTTTTGTGAATTGAATTATTTTTATGAAAGTGATTTAATGGCTTTAATATGATTTTAATTCATGAATGTTTATATAGATTGTTTGGTTAGTATTTTTTTTGTTAATTTTATTAGAAGAATGTTTTGTTATTCTTTGTTATTCAAATTAGATGTTTGTTTTTATTTATTATGTAAATTTATGCTAACCTGTGTTGACTGTGGCTTCCTTATTGTCAATCATTAATATCTAGCCTTGGAATGAACTTAAACAAACTTTTTACAACTTTAATTATTTCACTAAAATATTTCTCAAAAGTACAAATATATTCACCTTAACTTTGGTATCAATCAAACTTCTTTTTTTTTTTTTCAAATTATTGTAATTAATATTTTTTTATTCTCATTGTCGGATATTGGACGGTTTTTTTTTTTTTTTTTTTTTTTTTTTATTGAGAATTCAACTCAAATTTGTCCACAGTCAACACTTATCAGAATCTTTGAACAGCAATCATGTTTTATGGAAGGAAGTCAACATAATTTACTTAATATTCACTTGATAATGTTACTTTGCTTTGTATTCCAGCACATTTTTGTCGCATGCAACACTACTAGACCATGACATGATGTGGCAAAGATTTATAGTATTACCCATAGCATGTATTTACTATTATTATTATTTATATATATATTTTTTTTAAAGCAGCATCCAACACATCCTTAAAGCTCAAAATTATACCATCTTAAAATTAGTATATTATTGTACGACTAAATTGGGAAGTAGTAGAATGAATAAATATTTACACACAACTCGCCTTTCCCACACATGAGATGACAAAATTATTGAATAAACGAACAGATTAATGAATAAATAAAACACCTTTAATAGGCATACAATATAAAGTGTGTTCATTATAGTATGGTAGATAAATACGTACACTCTCACCTCAGTCATGGTGTTACTTTTTAAAAACTTGTTGAAGGAAGGAACATAAATTTGATCATTTATGTAAGTTTAAATTTTCTTTGGTAGTTGTGATCTAAAATGAAACTAGAAAAATCCAAAAATTAATTGACTGGAAATTAAATCCTTTGTGTTCAAGTATTTATTTTTAGCTAAGTAAATATATTAGTTTTTTTTAATCAACATACTATAAGATATATTTTGTGCAGCTGACATGATGCATTAATCTGATAATTAAACCCAAAGTCTGCTTGTCATTTTATAATTAACTTGGAAATAATTGACATGTTACACAATGACAATAATAAAAAATGTGAAATATAATAATGAAGTGAAGGATTACATTACCTTTTCACACTTGTTGTTGTTGTGTTGTGTTGCATCATTGTCTCGCAGGTGCAACACTTAATGGTTATAATGTAGTGTTGTAACCATTGTAATATTATATAAACCATTACGAGAAGAACATACACTAAATAATCTCACCCCAAACACATATCAATATTACTGGCTTGACAAAACCAAAATTATAATATAACTTAAATTTTCCAAGAAGTAATTTATAGGAACAAATATGGATTGCTGAGGTAATTGAACTGTAAAGAAGTGTGTTTGGTATTTAAATTAAATAAATATATACATTAACTTAATGAATCTGCATGCATAATTACTGACAATAAAAACACATTACCAAAATTATGTCAAATTTTCTCAATGATGTGTTACAGTTGTGTACATAATTGAGTTTTGTTGATAAGCAGTTTGTTTCTTATCAAAATAAAATAGAAGGAAGAAATAAACTGAAAGAAATTAAAGTTACTTACGGTTAATGCGGAGTACAGAAAACTTCAAAAATATTATCCATTTTGTCCAACTGAAAAGAAAATACTGAATGGTAAATATAAAAACTAGACTAAAAAAAAAAAAAAAAAAAAAAATTAATATAAGTGTTATAAATATTAAGATTAAAGACTAATAATGGATAACACACTAGTAACAAAGGGAGACATAGATTAACATAAGCTCAAAGTATAAGGGATATGTAAGGGGAGAAGGATTATAAGGAGTTAAAACATTGCATCACTAACCTTCCTTCCCTCCACAGGTCCTGGCGGGAACATGAGCTACCTACCCCCATGGGCTCCTTCCTCAGGGGGCGGCCACTACCCCCCACACATGCTACCCTCCTCACACAATGCATCCACCTCCTCATCCACCTCCACCTCCACATCCTCTGGCACCCTTCCAGCCCACACCCTCCCCCCACACACCACCCTCCCCCCCCACACCACTCACACCACCACATCCCACGGGGGACTCAACACCCCCTCCGTGTACCAGACTCTATCGCCGGTGGTGAAGGCGTCCTCACCCACCACTGTCTCCGTCACCCAGTCCATCAACACACCCAAGACATCCACCATACCCACATCCGGTTCAGGGGCCTCATCCACCTCCACGTCATCCAGTGCACAGTCATCCGGCAGCACCATGTCCCTGGGTGGCCCCTATGAGCCCCAGGGATTCCAGCGGCCCCACACACCCCCTAAAGGAGGAAGCAAAGGGGATAATCCGAGTATGGGTGAAGCGCCGCCCCCGGAGATGCTGCTTGCACTGGCCGGACCAAGCTCAATGGATCTTAAAACACCCAGAAAGTAGGTCTGCGGGAAGTGTGTGCGTGTGTGTGTGTGTGTGAAGAGTAAAGAAAACTATTAATGTTTTCTTAAATGTGTTTGCTAAGGTTGTATGGAAGTATTTTTATAGTATAGCAAAAATGAATATGCTACACATAATCAATCTTTAAAAGAAAATTAGAAGCAGGTAAAAAATATAGTATATAAACAAATGATCTATACTATATACAATCACCAAAATAACTAGTGCAAAAAACACAGAATTACACAGATTCACCTCAAAAAGACAATGAAGTTTATCCAAGACAGACTATTAACAAACACACAAACACACTTCTAACTTCACCTCAAGCAGAGACAATGAAGTTTATCTAAGAGAGACTTATTAACATACTTCTAACATCACAGACAGAATTAAGTTTAAACAAGAAAGACTTAACACACACCTTTAAGTTCACTAGAAACAGAAAGAATTAAGTTTATCTAAGAGAGACTTAACACACACACACACACACGCATACTAACCTTTGACTCCCTTCCTCTGCCTTCCCTCAAAGTGTTATAGAACAAGCGTAAAAAAGTGTTATCCAGTTCTTTTCTTGCCTTCAGAGCGCCAGCGAAGCACCTGGCCCCCGAGCAGCTGCCGAGCCCTGTTATGTTCTCCTACCAGGGCAGAGGACGGCCTCGCAAAAACTGGACGCATGCTACTGTAAGTCTGGCTTGGGGTCCTAATTCACGTTTTTTTTTTGTTTTTGTTTTAATGTGATTTTCGTTTTTTTTATATTTTGTTTCCCCTTATATGAAATACCTCCATCACGGTTTGGTCGTTGGTTAAGTGAAGTTAATGTTCTTTGATTAGTTAAATAAGGTATGAATTTAATTATTTATTGTTCTTACGAGTTTCTTTTGTTTTTCTCGTTAGCAATATCCGATTCATAGTTTGGTTATTTGTAAAGTCCGTTAATTATCAAGTTAATTAGAAAGTAAATTGATTCATGTAGTATTAATTAAATTTGAGTTCTTGTCTCTTCTTTATGATCGGATTTTATAAGGTGTTTCAACATTCACAGTTAACTAGTCATCACATTATATTTTAGCCGTCAAACTAACAACACTTCACTCTTGATGATTTACCAGTGTTAGGAAGGTGACCAAAGTTATAGGTGTTGTTAGAATACTCTTGAACAGGACAACATAACATAGAGACAGTTTAGGGTAATCTAGAGAACAAAAGGACAGGTTATCTTCCCTTATCCTTAGGCAAAATTTGTGTAGATAATTAGACTAGGATGGAACAGACAGATAAAGTTACATACAGATTCAAGGTAAAACTCAACCCACCATAGCCACCTCAAGGCATCAAAAGGTCAGCTAGGGGACACGTTTCAATACAATCATCCAGTCATCCAAGCCTCCCCCCCCAGGGTCTGCCCACCATGATCCCGGTCACCCACCCGTCAATGCACACCAACTCCACCGAGGACCCGGATGACGAGGAGAACCGTCCCTTCAAGTGTAACCTGTGTGGGAAGGGGTTCAAGCTGAAGGGCGGCCTGGTGCAGCACGAACGGACGCACAGCACGGACCGACCCTACATATGTCCCGAGTGTGGCAAGTTGTTCCGCCAGCCCACGCACCTCCAGCAGCACATCCGCATCCACACGGGGGACAAGCCGTACGACTGTGCGTTCTGCGGCAAGTCGTTCCGTCAGCGCACCATCCTGAACCAGCACCTCAGGATACACACGGGGGAGAAGCCGTACGTGTGCATGGAGTGTGGCAAGTCTTTCCGCCAGAAGGCCATCCTGGACCAACACTTCCGGACACACCTGGGTGAGAAGCCCTACGCCTGCCCTCACCCCTCGTGCAGAAAACATTTCAGGGAGATGGCGGCCCTCATCTCACACATGAAGTGCCATAAGGATGTGCCGGACCCAAGAATTGTGCTGCAGCAGGCGAGGAGGATCAAGGAGGAGCGGCACGAAGATGTGAGGTTAGACCCACAGATCCTTGGTGACCACGATGTGTTGGACAGAGGCCTTGGGCAGGAGGTGATGGCTCTGGGCAGGATAGGACTGGACAGGGTGCAGGAGAGGATGGGTCTGGGCCAAGAGAGAGGTGGGCTGGGGCAGGAGAGAGGTGGGCTGGGGCAAGAGAGAGGTGGGCTGGGGCAAGAGAGAGGTGGGCTGGGGCAAGATAGAGGTGGGCTGGGGCAAGACAGGGGTGGGCTGGGGCAGGAGAGAGGTGGACTTGGGCAAGACAGAGGTGGACTTGGGCAAGACAGAGGTGGGCTTGGGCAGGAGAGGGCAGCGCTGGGCCAGGACAGAAGTGGGCTTGGGCAGGACAGAAGTGGGCTTGGGCAGGACAGAAGTGGGCTGGGTCAGGACAGGACAGGGTTGGGTCAGGAGGTGATGAGTCCTGAGAGATCCCATGGCCACGAGCACAGCGAAGGCTCCAGCACCGGGTCTGAGCAGAGTTACCAAGGCAACGGTGAACAGGTGCAGCACGAACAGGCCAGAGGGTTCCAACAACACAACATCAACAGCAGTTCAGCGCAGAAGTCCCCACACTCCTCCCTGTCCCAGCACTCCACAGCAGACAGGCAGAGTCAACCCTCGCCCTCACAGTCCCTCACCTCCCCCCTCCCCCCCAACATGATGCCCTCGCCCCAGATGGCAATGGCGAACTTAATCCCGTACCCGCACTCCATTTTCCCGGCCACCTCGTACATGATGCCCCCGCCTGACCCCAGACAATATCACCCCCAGAGTCAGGGGCAGCACCCCTCCCGACCAAACCAGTGACTACACATGCCATAGTTGTTTTGTAGCGACGAGCGAGTGAGCGAGTGTCTTTCCTTTTGGTAATCTTGAATCATCATCATCCTCCTGCACCTAGCCAGTCTTAGCCTTGCCTCTTGTTTATGAGTTCCCAAACATGCAGTGGTTTATTTATTATTATTAGAACTATGCAATAAATTCATCTCTTTGGGGGAGTGAGGAGGAGTTGCAGGACAGGCTTCAAAGGGTGAGAAATCTAGGAATGGAGGACGAAATTTCAAGCTTGGGAGGTGGGCCGGCAACTGCAAATTTCAATCAGCGTGCGTGCGTGCGTGCAGGGTGTTGGTGTTGGTGACGGATACGTGCCTCTCTAGCCACGGACGGTGGATGTTCTTCTCGGCATAAAAGTGAATCAAGACTGGTGTGGTGCGACTCGGAACGGTGTGGTGAAAGACGTGAAGATTCCCTCTGTTGCTTGTAAACTCACTTTCAGTCTTAGTGTGGCCGGGCAAGGCGTCGGCCTGTGTGGCGCCCGGCTGGTCACGTCACATCTTCACCTGGGAGTGGCCAAGTCTCTCTGTAAATGGACGGATTAATTTGGTAATATTTATTTTCGTATGATGATGCTTGAATTTAAGAACTCCCCTGTTGGTATTCTCAAGTTGTGAGGTGCAGAGTAGGAGGCGGTGGTAACACTTGTCATGCAGCTTGACCTTGTAACACTGTCTTGGTGCTGCTCATCACACTGGTGAACTGACGGACACACAGGGACACTGAACCACCTGGTGCACTCTTTATTAACACAATAAAGTAAAAAATGAACTATTGGAACAAGGATTTTGTGTACATTCAAAGGGAAAAATGTACTTTGCATCTTTTTCAACCTTTGTAAAAGGTTAAATGTTTTGGATGTCACCATTTAGTTAAGGTCTGCAGGCAGTACCATTTAATAATAATAATAATAACAAAGGAGAGATTTTTCCCTCCTGCCTTGCCCTTCTAAGGTACATTACTGCATCACACTACTACCATGCACACTGTGGTAACATTGTTTAGTGTCCCGCGGTGCCCTCAGGAGGAACACAAGCTGCATAGGGTGTTGCAATGCTGCGTACGTGAGGCAATGGTGTCCGTGCAGCAGCCGAGCACTGTTGTCTGCCGGCTGCTGGCACGACACATCAGTTCCTTGATTGGACGGTGGGCGGTGGAAGGCAGACGGAAGGTTGTTTCCGTTTGAGGGTTGTTGAGCGTTTGTAGAATTATTTATCCAGTGGCTTAATGTGGTGGCCTACTATTACCACTGAAGAGGAAGAAGAAGACAAGGAGGAGAAGGAGCAGCCACTAAGCATTGACATTCATATTGTTTATCTGTTCTGTTAAACTTTACTCTTTTTTTACATAAGGTTAGAAGTTCCTAAGAATCAAATATTGTTCAGAGGCAGAGAGTGAGCAAAAGAGTGTGAGAGAGAGAGAGAGAGAGAGAGCGAGGGTGCGAGCGAGAGAGCGAGAGAAAGAGAAAAGACAAGAGCGAGAGAGAGAGATAGATAATCGGTGAAGACAAATTGACCCATAGGTTTAATACTAAGCATTATATAAGGCCACTAGGTAGGGGGTGCTGTGTCTAGCTGCATATTAGTAGGTTGTTTAGGTTTCTTCCATCATAGAGTCTCATGATTTCGACTTTTTAAAATAAAACAAAACACGGAAACGTCATTTTACAGTCTTGTGCTTCAAAAAAATAATAATGTTGTGTGACAGGAATATGTTTAGGTCGGTAGACTTTTTCTTACCCAAGTGCAGCTGTAAGATATAACCTGCATCTGCCCTGTTTGTTGCATCAAACACTAGCTCCAACAGTGCCTGCACCACACCCTCTGAGTGCCACTGTACAAGCTTCTAGAGTGCTCTTGTAGGAGGTAAGAGTGCCACTGTTACACCTACTTGAGGGGTGACACGTGGCACTAACTGTCAGTATAGCGGCACCTGGAGTGTGTGTACAGGTGTGTTCAGTGGTGTTGTGTGGGTGTTGGGAGCGCTGATACAAAGGCATACAAGTGTTAATAAGAACACTTCACATCATCCTTCTTCTCCGCTAGAAAAACAAGGAATTTCACGCCTCGGATGGTTTCAAAATCTCCGTACACTGCGCCGCTGAGGTCGTGTTTAATGCCTTGGTAACCGTACGTAAGGAGGAGGAGGAGGAGGAAGCACATTGAGCCGCAACAAACGAACCATCCATGACAGACACACAGACAAACGGACAGACATGGTTCCCAGCTTATTTTAATAATATTCTGCGGTGTCACTTTTCTGTCTTACTGTACATTTTGTATTTACACTAGAGAGGTAGTGCAAGCATGTGTGTGAGGAAGGATGCGTGGTTTTTGTAAAGGGGCATTACACTTTTTTTGATGAGTGTATGGATGTGTGTGTGTGTGTGTGTGTGTAGATGTGAGTGTGTGTGCGTGTGTGTATGTGTTGAGGGTGGCTACAGAGATGGTTAGTTTTGTAGTTTGCATCATTGGTAATATTAATGACCTCATTTTCTACATTTTTTTGTATTGGTGTACAGAACTTTTTCTTGATCTCTTTTTTTTTCTGATTTTTTTTTTTCCCAATGGAACCTACAACGTGTCAAGTGTTTTTGGTTCTTTCCATATACTTTTTTTTTTATATAAAGTTAATTTTCTTTCTACAGTCTCTATTTTTTGGTACGTTTTTCTCCATTTTATCAAGATGTCAAAAATAACATTACCATCAGGAGAAACTGCACAATTTTCACCTGTCCAAGATGTGAGGCTGAGAAAACCTCATTGATTCTGAAAAAAAATGCCATAAAAGTATCATTTGTACAAGGTGTGTTTGATGCTATCCAAATGACATTAACTACTCATTCAGACAGGTAGGTATTCTTTACGCACACAATACCTGTTTAACATACTTGTGGCGTGTACACTTAGATAAACGCAACATATACACACACACTACTACAGCTGTACTCGAGGTTACATATCTTTAACTCAGATGCATAATAATTCTTTGCAAGGTTAACAGGGGCCATAGTGTGAAGGGAGACCTGGCGTGGATTTGACCTTGGGTGTGAGCTGAGGAAGATGACCACTGTATCGGCAGACAGGTCACAGTAACGGTAGTAATAGTAGTGCTGAGAGGTAGTTATGATCTGTGGTACGGTGGACAGGTAGGTCAGGTGAGTAAAAGGCATTTCAATAATCATTATGACCTCATTTCTGAATATACAACCAACAAAAGTTTTCATCACACATTAAATGCTCAACCAACCAGACTTCATTGTATTTCCTTATCTCATGTTACTATTTTTTCCCCTCAAGCTCAAGTTTCCAAGACTTCACACAAAGTACATGAGTGAGTGACAACACCACAGGGAACCAAGTGAACGGTGCACTTGGAGACCACTGAAAAAAGATTGATGATGCACTACTTGCCATATCATTTGAAAACATGAAAAGCTCAACAAACTAATAATATGTGCATGTGTTAGCTTTGTTTACCTAATGATCTGTGGCAGCCTCAATGTGTAGGTCTAAATCACTAAGTCTTTCTCAATCACTTCTTTCCAAATTTCCTTAAAAAAACTCTACTAACTATATTCAGATCTGTAACTCTTCACCTAATCACTCTCTCATCCTCTCAAGACTCCCAAACCAACTCTAATCTCAGCATACCTCTTTCCATCATCATACTAATAAACTTAACTCATTCTCTCCCTCAGTCTTCATCTCTATCCACTAACATCCTCCTTCACTGCCTAATGGGTGTGTGCATGCGTGTGTGTGTATGTACGGCTGTCTTTAATTGAGTGAGGCATCGTTGGGCCTGTTGTCGATAGCGATGAGGAAGCTATTAGCGGCCCACACCTGGTCTGGTTCGTAAGGGGTCTGCTTAGCATGGAGTGAGCCCAGGAAGTTCTTCTCTTTGCGCACCACGTTGAACCCGAGTGGAGCCAGTTTCTGAAGGATTACGACAACGCTTTATGAGAAGGGACGGTGAAGGCAGCTGGGAGTGTATTGCAATGAGGGTGTGGAGGCAAGATTACCAGGGAAAAGTATACATAGAAGGAAGCCAACCATCACTACTACTACTACTACTGCTATTACAAGTATTTCTTATTTCTACTACTACTACTACTACTTCCTTTTGTTACTGCTATTACTACTGTTTACTGCTACTACTACTACTACTTCCTTTGTTACTGTTACTACTACTACTACAATTACTACTACTCCTACTACTACTGTTAAGAGTGTGCAGTGTACCTCTATGGTCTCCTCAAACTCTGCCTGGTTGTAGGTGGTCATGGCCAGAGGTACGTGTTCCTTGACCAGCAGCTGCAGGGTTGGGCGCCACAGGGTCATCATGGCATCTGTGTGGACGCCAGGATGGATGGCCAAGGCTACGTCCGGCCGCTTCATCTGTCAACACACACAACACACACACACGTAATGATTTGTCTTTGTAACCTTGCACTCCCTTGTCAATACACATAACTAATACTTATCTAATACTGTCAACACAACAAAACACAGTCTTCCTTATAACCTTGCACTTCCTTGTCAATATATGTAACAGTCTCCCTTATAATCTTGCACTCATATAACGGACTTCTAATACTTCTAATACTGATGATGATAGAGTTTTGTGTCCGTGCTAGATGGTGTTTATTACTACGGTAAATAACATTCATTTAGTTTCCTCCAGCCAGTGAAATACCTGTTATACTGTACTGTTGCTTCACTCATCTGCTTATACCGGCTCTATTAACAGTGTTCCTTGTACTTATCCCAACTTATTCTAACTTGTTCTAACTTATTCTAACATCAACATTAATTAGGTTACTTTAATGCTCCTTTGATAACATGATAACACTTCTGTATGCTCAAAACAACACAAATAATGAGTCTTTCTGATACTTCCATTGCAATAAAATCTACATGATTCTTGATGCTCCTTCATTCTATGCTTTGTTAGGGTTTGGTTTTATATTTGTTTGACTTGTATAATAATGCAGCTCATAAGGTATATAGTGGTAGAAAATAAATAAATAAACAAAATCTAAATAAATAAATAAAAAGCTACACACTGCAAATCTATCACAGAATAAAAAAAGTTAGTGAATTCCTACCATGCATACAAGATTATTTATAGAAGAGCTCTCAATAGTTTAATTTTACGGGATTAAATAGACACAAACAGAGACTACATCAACTCAAGAAATGACTAGATTATTATAGATATAGAGACAAGACTACAAGAGTATACAACTAGGTCAACACACACACATACATACACACCTTTTCTTCCTCGGATACAATATGTTCTTGCCAGTAGTGGTGGTAGAGTCCCGGGTACGCCACAGCCTTCACATCCGAGCCACACTGTCACCACAAGCAAAACAAAAACCATTACTATAGTATAAAAAGACAAGAAAAAGATAGACAGACAGACGGATAGATACACAGAGACAGACATACATATAGATGCACACACAGACAGACAGACCAATAGACAGTCAATTAACCGGCTAGAGAAACATTCCTCTTACGTCTATGAAATAATTAAGTTTGTGGTCAGCATGTCGTGTTGTCTATAAATACAAACAAAAATAACCTCAAGCAAGACTGTAACCGCCTCATAGAGAGTCCGGGTGAGGGTGGTGGGTGAGTGGGTGACGGCGGGTGACACTGACCTTGAAGGGTGTGCTGGGTGACCATGTGAGTGCCTCTGGGTGGTGGATAAGGTCAGGTGCCACTAAGGTCACCACGAGAGGGCGACCCAACACTCGGCTTGCAATCTGTGAAGGAAGGTCAAGGTACACAGTGAACTTATTGTATTTATAAAACTACAACACAGGTATTCATGTATCTATTAATTCTTTTATTATTATTATTATCAAAATTAGACCCTATAAATGCAGTCCCTTAAAATAATGTTATACTAGACACTTACTAACACCATACGACCTCAGATTAACTAACTAACACTATTACTATATATTATTAATGTTATACAAGACACCAGCTGCTACTTACTTACCTTGTCATAGTAAAGGGAACACAACCAGCTGCACTCAGATGGTTACCTTCAATCACTTCAAAAAGGTAAGGAGAGAAAGGGTTATTAGTTTCAGCCACTCCAGAGTAACATAACAACAGGTACAGTTAACTACTCTGATTAGGTGGGAAGGTTAGTTAATATTAGCATTTGGGTTGTGGAAAGAAATTAGTATCAAAATTTTTAACCAAACACTCTTCTATACACTCTCAACCGAATAATTAAAGTAAATCACAGTAATATATCGTTTGAGTTAGATTTCCAGCTTAAAGTCATTATATCTATACTTTTTTTACACAACCAAACATGTAGAGTGAGATATTAAAACAAATCATAATGCAAGAATTCAATAAAATGTAAAAAATAACTAAGAAGAATGTATGACTTTCAAAAAACCTTCAAACTATATAAACACTCAAAAAAATAAACCTAAACACAAGATATCACAATAGTAGCAAATTAGTCTTAGTAACTCACACTTATAAAAAAAATCTTCTGCACTAATTAATGTAAGATATTATTCATTAAATTAAATAACACAGGTAAAAAAAACAAAAACCTAACATATACCAAACAGGTAACTTAATAATTCAACTCGTTACCTGAATAATAACTAAAATATTATTCACTAAATCAAACAGCAACACAGGTGAGACAAACAAACAACCAGGTAACATAATACTTCAATTCGTTACCTGAATAATTCCTTCCTGCACCGCCTTCACCTCGGGTTCATCGGCTCCCAGCAGGTGAATATGGAACTCCTCTTTGGACCTGTGTGTTGGGTGGAGGCCGGGGAACCAGGAAGCACATTGACCTACCGTGAGTGTGGTGCTGAAGACATTACTGTAAATCCTCCACAGTGATGCCTCCACCTCAAGGGCCTCTGTGCATGGGGTTAGGTGTGAGGTTATTATACTTTGTGATGCTTCCCATATAGAAGCATAAAAGCATAGAATAAACTTGATATAGAAGTAATTAAATAAAAAAAATATTCATGATTTGGATAATAGTAGATTTGGAGAAGGGACAGTACGAACATAACTCTTGTCCTATATATTACAACTAAGTAAATACACACACACACGTACACACACACACACACACATACACACCTGGTATAGATAGGCCAGTGTACTCCCACCACATCCTAACGAGTGCTGTCTTGTGTTCAAACGCTGCGCCCAACGAGGTGTGATTGTTGAACCAGTCATTCCAGTCCCTGACCAGCCCTCCCTTGCCCCTCAGGATGTTTGGACCAGGTGTGAGGGGAGAGGGAAGGCACTCCACCACCTAGGGGCAGGGAGGGAGGGAGGGACAATTAGATACATAGAAAGAGAGATAGATAGAGAAACAAACATAGAGAGAGAGATAGATACATATAGAAAGAGATAAAGACAAACAGACAGATAGAAAGAGAGATAGGGACAGAGACAGATAGAAAGAGACAGAGAGATAGGGAGACATAGAAATAGCAGTATTTTCCTTTTTATATATTTACCTAGTCACATTTTATAACTTCACTTTATGCTAAGATGTTAATAATAATGATAAAAATGTACAAACACACAATACGAATGATAATTACAATAACAGTAACAATAATAATGACGACAACACTAACAATAATAATTAACAAAACATAATAATGACAGTAATTAATAACACCGCATAATGACCCACCACACCTCCTCACCTGGTCAATTAGTTCGTCCTTGAGATGCCGGCACACCTGGGCATGAGAGGTGACCCTTGACACCTGGCACTCCTCATTACAGTACCTCACAGCTCTACATTCTTGGCACTCTAATGAAGCGCCTGGAAAGATAATGTTATATGTCTACTGACCTTTTGCAGCCTAATTATTTTCTTATGTTCTTATGTATCTAATTCTATGTAATCTATGTATCTATTCTATAATTTAATACTTTCTTCTGAATCCTAATTGCCTCGTCTTAGCTAACACCTTTTCAATAGATATACAGTAAGTTAGGTAGATAGATAAATAGATCGATAGGTTATTTAATATTATATAATCTACTCTGTCATCTATTCTTTGGGACTTACTCAAGAGAATAGCTATGACTCTTGCACACTCCATCCCCTTAACCTCCTATCTCTCTCTCTCTCTCTCTCTCTCTCTCTCTCTCTCTCTCTCTCTCTCTCTCTCTCTCTCTCTCTCACCCTCAGTATTTATCAAATGAAACAAAGAAAGGTTACCCCAAGAAAGGCCAGAGACGATAAAAACAAAAATTACTTCACAATTAACATCACTATAATCACCGTCCTTTTTAACACCACACTAATTACCATGCTATTAACACCACACTAATTACCTTCCTTCTTCCCACAGGCAGCACACGCAGACCTTAATTTACGTAGTTTCTTAATGGTAATCTTGAAAGCTTTCCTTATCGCCTCTTCAGCTGCTGGTCCCAACTTCTTGTTCTTAAATACCACTTCAGGCGTTAATAGAGTGCCTTTCGGGGCTAAATACATCTTATACTTCTCCCTAAAGGTTCCAGGAGGATATTCTATGAGGTTAAATGCCATTACTGTGCTTGGGTTGTGAGTTATGAGGTGTTAATTACAGGTATTTATCAGGGGTGTTGTGTGTGGAGAGACAACCACGTGTTCTGTGAAAAATAAGTCGCGGCGTTAAATATCTCCCCTGGGGTCTATTTTTCTTATTTATTTTACGTGTTATTACTTATTAGTGTATCTATGGTGTTTAAATTGATAATGTAGTGTTGCTCTGTTATCTATGAAGTGCGTTATGGTATAAATGGAGTTAATTGGACCAGGTAAATAAAGGTAATGCGAGTAATGCGAGTAAATCAGTTATCAATAAGTAACCATTCACCTTATTTATAAATTGAAATCTTTATATTTGACATTTTGCTAATAATAAATATGTGAATTGTAACTTGATACACACTCTCTCTCTCTCTCGTAGGTATCTCATTCTTATAAATTACCTTAATACATCAATAAACAACAGTTCAACCGCATCTATAATAAGGCTTTAGTCTATTCAAATCATCATGTTTAAATATATAAGGTAAATTAACGCTGAATTATTGAAATATTACTCTTTTTCTCCTTCCCTCCTTCCTTCTCCCTAGCCTCGCGCACCGGATACAAAGCGACCACAACAAACCTTTAACAATGGTGTAACCCACTTGTTAGTCTATTATAAGGTTAATATAACATAGTACTCAAAAACAATAGACTAGTTCTACTTATCTATCTATGTGGTGTTAGTAGACGTTAAATAATGATGCTACGACGACGGGGAGTGTGTGTACTACGGAAGTTAGGTCAGTATTGTATATTATTATTATTATTATATTTCTCACTCAGCATTACGTATTGTATTGACATGTATATATATTACAAGCCGTTTTTTCAGCCATATATTTAAGCTTATCCTCCCATTACTTTAAAGGGGAAATATGTGGTTATTTTTCCATTACTTCAAGGGGGAAATATATGGTTATCCTCCCATCACTTTATAGGGGAAATACGTGATTATTTTTCCATTACTTTATAGCGGAAAAAATATATTAAACCTTCCATTTTTTAACAGGGGAGAGGCGATACTTGGCCAGCACCACAAACCAGACCAGTGATA
The DNA here is from genome assembly GCA_036785275.1 of Cancer borealis. Classification (NCBI taxonomy): domain Eukaryota; kingdom Metazoa; phylum Arthropoda; class Malacostraca; order Decapoda; family Cancridae; genus Cancer; species Cancer borealis. Next base: position 13,345 of record JAXIVD010001986.1, on the reverse strand, counting down.
CTACCAGCAGGGAAATACCAATTAAACTCGCACCCAACACCACCACTGACTCCTACACTGGCACCAGCAGAGGGTTCAAGGCAGGTGGGATAGGAGGCGGCCTTGGCTTCACTCCCCCAGAACCAACTGAAGAAGAACCAGAGAAACCACCACTATACGACACACACATACGTACGAACACCTTCCAGAGAGCTATCTTGACCTGTGGGGCGGCTACAGCAGCCCTACTTGACCCGAGACGTCATGACATGGTGGCTGTGTTAGGAGAGACAACGGGTCATTCTACCTTAGCGCGTTTATACACAAGGATGATTGAAGATTCCGAGGGCCAGCGTATATTAGTAGACAAGCCAAGGATCAACAGCTCGAGTATTAACTTAGACGCGTTATCTAACCTCCCTTCAGACTCGCTAGGACGTGCGTATATTAATTTTTTAGAGAATAATAAAGTTACGCCAGATTCACGTCTCGCTGTGCAGTTCGTCGATGACCCGGAACTAGCGTACGTGATGCAGCGATACCGTGAGGGACATGACCTCTTCCACACCGTACTAGGGATGCCGACTAACATGCTGGGGGAGGTGGCGGTGAAGTGGGTGGAGGCAATACAAACAGGACTTCCAATGTGTTACGGAGCTGCTGTTTTTGGTCCGTTAAGATTCAAACCCAAGCAAAGAGAGATGTATGTGTCTGTGTATCTACCTTGGGCTATCAGGGTTGGACGCACGGCTAGGTTGTTGATGAATGTGTACTTTGAGGAGCGGTGGGAGCAGGGTATTGATGATGTGAGGGCGGAGTTTGGTATTGAACCTCCGCCTGTGTAGGGTTTGTATAGGTGTTAAGAGGCTCTAAGTTAGTTGAAAGGTTGTTAGTGAGAATTTAATTTATATGTATGGTAAGATTTTTTTGTGATTTGTTGATTGTATTGAATTTTTTAGTGGTTATAGTTTTTTTTGGCTTGGTTTGGGTTAATATAATGTGATTTTATTAATTTATTTGTGATTTATCTAGTTTATTAAATGATCTGTTTATGTTTTAGACTCTCATGCCTTTCCCTTTATTTCTGGAACTATCATTTATTTATGTTTAATTGAGTTCAGTAATTAGTTCTTGAGTATTGCCATTAATATGTATTTAGTATGAGTAAATCTTGAGAGTATTTACTAGCAAGCCTCCGACAACACTGATGATTAAATTGTGAATAATGAAGAAACTAATTGTAAAGTATTTGTGTATATTGAAAGTCATCTGAACAGTATCTTGGTAGGATGAGCTGTGTGTGCCATGGAGGAACTTAAAATTGATATGTATGAAAACTTATAATATATTTGTAAATACATATAGTTTAATGACATCACTTTCTTATTTTTCTACTGTATTTACACTTTCCCATCCAAGAAAGAACCAGAAAATGAACATAACAAAGAGGGAAAGATAGATAACAAAACTGAGCGACACTTTCCGTTGCATAAGGAAGTTTATATAAGCATCAGGATATCACGTCAAGACCCATTCCTATTCCTTCCAAGTTAACAATAATTCTACTCCTATGATCCTCAACACGGGGTAACATAGAAGAGAATAGCTTTACCTTCCTCTCTCTTATATACTTGCATCTTAATATATTTCAGAAAGTCAAATATCTAAGGAAAATTGAAGCGTATAGATATTTTTTCCATTTCGCTAATTGTCTCTCACCGGGAGCCTCGGAAAGATCTTGAAAATAATCTCTGAGCCTTAGTTTTTTCTTCTAATGGCTTATCAAAATTCATTATTGGAAAACATGGATCTGGAATTTGATCTATGAGGTTTAATTCCTTTACTTTAATCATTATATAAACAATTCACTGCCACTTCTGATATCATAATTCCTTCTTTCAATGCTATCGTAAAACTTCACTGCAACTTCATGTCCCCTTTAGCAATCTTTTCCCTGTATCTTAGTAACTATTTCTGCACCACACACACACACAGTTACTCCTCCACTTAGTTTACATAGCCACACACAGTCTTAGATAACCAACAAAACACTTATTATCGCCACTATTTACCTGACTCTCTCCTTCCTCAACAGCCATCAATAGCCACCAATGCTTGCTTCTTCACCTCCTCCACTGTCTCTCTCAAGCTCTCACACACTTCCCGGAGGCGCTCACTCTCCTCCGCCAGCTGCTCAACACTGCTCAGGAGGCTGTCGTTACGCTCTACAAAATCAACAGCACAGAGTAAGATTTCGTCCGCACTTGCATCCTTCCCGCCTGATTCTGTTGCCTCTGAATCGCTTGTGCTTGGTCGTCTCTCGTCCTGTTTACCTTTGTTGACTGGAAATGGTAATGGTGTTATTGTTATTATTACTATTTTGCCTGTAGAGTTTTTAATCATTGGCTTCTTGATTGTCAAATAATGCATTAATACAAATAAATACGACATATACAGTACCTAGTGTAGTTTTAGCGAGGGTGAATACAACGTCCGATTTCTTGGAGTTCTTTAGGTCCTCTTCCATGTCCTCCCATGAAGGGCGCTGAGGACAAGGAGGTAATTCTGGCGCCTTGCTTCTAAACATGTTGTATTTACTGTCCGCCTCGTTCTCAGCTGTCAGTCTCTAAGGTTTGTTGATATTTGAAGAGGCGATGTTTTCAATCTTGATCCTGTTGTAGTGAAGCCTTTCTGTCGGTACTATTGTTGGTGTTTGAGTGTATTTTTTTATTTTTTTATTATTTTCTTCAGTTAGAGGTGGTGGTTATGGTCTTAAGTGTTTAAAATGGGTTATTCTCTCTCTCTCTCTCTCTCTCTCTCTCTCTCTCTCTCTCTCTCTCTCTCTCTCTCTCTCTCCTCTCTCTCTCTCTCTCTCTCTCTCTCTCTCTCTCTCTCTCTCTCTCTCTCTCTCTCTCTCATTTCTTACTATTAACTTAAGCTTATTTCTTCTCTCTTCCCCTCCACGTGGGAATGAAACATAAACACACACACACACACACACACACACACACACACACACACACACACACACACACACACACACACACACACACACACACACACACATTTTCCCCAGACTTTCTCTTCTCATTATAAAACTTCCTCAGCTCACTCCCTCACTTCATGGCTATCATCATCATCATCATCATCATCATCATCATCATCATCGTAATAATAATAATAATAATAATCTGACAGCTCATTAAGAAACTGCCTCCACAAGACTCTTCAATATTGGGTGGCGTTTCTCATTTGTTTTGTGGCGTACGTCATTTGTTTCCTCGTCTCCTCTTCCTTCCTCCCCCGAGAGAGAAAGAGAGAGAGAGAGAGAGAGTTGCAGACTTTCACATTCACTTTAAAACGAAC
>JAXIVD010001985.1:60000-65000 GCA_036785275.1 Cancer borealis | reverse complement strand
CCGGCAGGAAATCATGACCTCGGATAGAAAAAAAAAATGGCTGAAAATGGTTACATAGACTACATCAAGCCGGTTATATATAATTCATGTTATTTGATATATATATATATATATATATATATATATATATATATATATATATATATATATATATATATATATATATATACTACTCCTGACTTATATTAGATAACACTACCATTACTTATTTACCTTCAGGCAACTATGTAGAGAGAATAAAGCCTCAGGGGAGAGTAAATGTGGATATTTGTCCCTTTAAAGAACTGACCTAACGCCCCGGCTAAGTCACGTGCCGGCTTCCTTCCTCCGAGTGACCACCTACATAGGCGTGTATCCCTTCGCCGTCTCCCACCCACGGTAATCATTATACACACTAATAAACGTAATTCTTTTCAAAACAAGCATTTATATTCACACTACATGACATTCCAACCGAAGCTAATACAAGGGATTGGAATAATGCGCTACGATAGGCAAAACAGAATGTATGTTTTAGTAGGGTGACAAACGTACTACTTTCTTTCCCCTTCGCCGCATCAGGCAGGCTGCGACGTGCGCATCGCCCCCCTCCACGACCCCCCCCACCCCTTCCCCACATCTCTCCATCTACCTCTTAGACCTATATTCAGGCAATGGGGGTTATAGTGTATATTTCATCCTCTTTCATACGATATATTTCAATTTCGCTCATTCGTGACCAAGTGAAATAGACAAAGTGGTAGAGAAAATACTTAAGTTAACGAAATTGAAGCCTACACGAGCCATGAGTGTGTGTGATGACAGAAAAACAGTTGGTGTGATCTACGTGATGGATTAATAAAAGAAGCACATGGCAGGCCGTTTGCAACCATGTGTGGAAGCAGGAAGGACTAAACATTGCTAAAGGTATCAAATTGTTTCATGAATTGAGGGAATGATTGATGGATTAATGACTGTTTCAAACGCTTCAGTCACCGCCGGAGAGAGTAGCAACACTGTAAACACCGCCACCAGCCCTTCACCGCCTAGGATAAGGACTAACCACACTTTACCACAGTATGTTCAGTACCACCAGCACCTGTAGGTTATAAAGAACATGAAAGGAATGTTGCACCAAATCGTCGACTCTCGTAAACTGCATAGGAACTTTAATTGACTAGGTGGCAGAAGGCGGGAGAGAGAGAGGGCGAGGAGCAGTAGTAAGGAGCATAGCATGATTCCACACACCAACCCACACACACACACACACACACACACACACAGCATCCCACACCTTAAGACCCCTTTCACACAGCGCGGATGATTGGCCTAACACACACACAACACACACCAGCTGCAGCAAGATCCAGTCATTGTCTCCCCCCCGTAGAGAGAGTGTGTCACTACCACCACCACCACCACCGGCGACACCACCACCACCACCACCACCACCAGCGATCACAGGGCGAGAGGAGATATACAGGATACCTTGCAATGACCTTTTTCAGCGTAATGCAAGCAGATATGCAGGTTGCAGGCTGACCATCGGGGTTATTGCAGTATATTTCAGCTGCATTTCTCTCTCTCTCTCTCTCTCTCTCTCTCTCTCTCTCTCTCTCTCTCTCTCTCTCTCTCTCTCTCTCTCTCTCTCTCTCTCTCTCTCTCTCTCTCTCTCTCTCTCTCCATTCCTTCTATCCATTCCTACACACACACACACACACACACACACACACACACACACACACACACACACACACACACACACACACAAACTTTCATTCATCTAACATTCATCTCTCCCATTTCCATTCCTCTTCCCAGACTTTTTTTGACTTAATTTCCAAACCTCCCGCTAGGATACTATTGAAACCCAATCAGAAACTCCCGCTCCGACACTATTCTAACTGTCCCGATCTTATTACTAATTGCCGACAGTGTAATATATGGGGCTAGAGTAGAAATGCTCCTAACAGTGTCATCTACTAGACCTTGAGGTAGTTTGTAGCTACGTGTGGTGTAGTGGTTCAAACTGCAGTAATACCTTCCATCTTCCTACTCAATGAATCTGTTTTGACTTGCATACATAATACCAATCCTACAAGCCGGCTTACCTCTCCTCTCCTTCCTCTCCTTCCTTCCTTCTCACTACTATTCCTACCTTCCTTCTTCCTACTCAATGAATCTCTCTACACATTCACTCACCTGTTGAACGTGTAGCAAGGGCAAGGTAGGTTGTAGGAGAAGTAGAAGTAAACGTAGACGACACACACCACACACCACCACAGTCTGCTAAACATACTCCCAGCAATTGACCGGCTGGGGCGGCGGCCGATGGGGTCCTCACCTGCTTCACATCCGGTTCAGGTTCACCGTTCCGAATGAAGTTTCTTATCACGACTCGAGACTCTGAAATAAAACCATAGATGTTATTTAGGTGTTTTTATTATTATTATTATTATTATTATTATTATTATTATTATCATTATTGTTATTGTTGGTTGGTGTTTGGTTTATGTGTAGTGGTTAATGTTATGATAATTATGTTGTTTTTTTAAGAGAAAGGAGAAATTATATTGCTAGTGATAATTCGGCAACTCTTTTTATGGTACTTCAACAGAGAGAGAGAGAGAGAGAGAGAGAGAGAGAGAGAGAGAGAGAGAGAGAGAGAGAGAGAGAGAGAGAGAGAGAGAGAGATCTAGAATATTACACCTCTCCCCATCCACGTTGCTGTTGTGTAACCTTATTCTCTGTTACCTGTTCCCCTGTTACCTCACCCCCGTTACCTCCTGTTAATCCCCGTATACTCTTCTATCTTTTTTGTTCTTAATGTGTCACCGTAACTTAATGATAAATTTAAGTGATAAATTTATCAAATCAAATCAACCCCTAACCCTGTCCCTACCCTTATCCCTGCCCCTGCTCCGTCCTGCCCCTGCCCCTGCCCCTGCCCCTGCCCCTGCCCCGCCCCGCCCCACAAAGATAAGATAAGGCATCCCAAGTAACACCATCAAATAAAACATCGACGCTATTATATGAACTAAATCACACAAACTTTACGAAACATTCTAAACACACACACACACACACACACACACACACACACACACACACACACACACACACACACACACACGGACCAGGAAGATATAACAGACATGAATGGTAATTATTATACAACTTCACACCTCTTGAATCCAGTTGAAAAGCCAGGTAAGCCAATGTATTCTGAAGAGCCTTAGCGAGTCTCAAAGTGAAGCAGGGTCTTGAAGCACGTCACTGAAGCATGCATCAACTCAGCTTCACTTCAAGCTTCACCTCACCTCACCTCACCTCACCTCACCCACGCCAGCCAGCACGTCATTATAACCTGGTGTTGCTGGCTCTATCTAACCTAAATTCAATGTTTAGTCTCATACATTACTCTATTATTTATCATTTGTTAGTATACTTATGAGAGAGAGAGAGAGAGAGAGAGAGAGAGAGAGAGAGAGAGAGAGAGAGAGAGAGAGAGAGAGAGAGAGAGAGAGAGAGAGAGAGAGAAGAGAGAGAATATTATAGCTCTTTCCATCCTTGCTACGATAATACCTGTTCTCTATCTCTAAATGTATCAACACTTTAATTATTTCAGATTTATACGTTCTTAGACCAAAACGGAAGATCAAGAATACAGGAAAATACAACAGAAAGACAAGAAAAACAGGAAAATTATAGCAATGTATTCATACCTTTGTTGTTGTTTATATTTTTTCGTATATACTAACTAACTAACTATTTAATTAACTAACTAACTAATTCTATCTCCTCTGGTTATCGTTTTATTTTGTATTTATTTATTTATTTATTTATTTATTTATTTATTTATTTATTTATTTATATATTTATTTATCTTTTTTTTTTTTTTTTTTTTTTATTTATTTATTTATTTATTACTATGCTTGCTTGTTTAGTCTGATCAATTTTTTGCTGGAGGAAGGTAAAGGATGGATGAGAGAAAACTTAAGTAAATCTGAGGAAGGAAGGAAAGAAGGAAGGGAAAAAAAAAAAGGAAAGGAGGAAAGTTTCTCTACTGGAAAATCTCCTTGAAACAATATATTCCACAGCGAGACATTGTAAAAAAAAAAAAAAAAAAAAAAAAAAGAGAGAGAGAAAAAGAAAGAAAAGAAAGAAAGTAAGAAAGACATTTATCAACAGAAAATCTCATCTGATAAGTCACCGTAAGTCAGTCTATCAGTCACTCCTCTAACACGACACTATCCTTCCTTGACTGACGTGGCATTTCCGCTCAATGCAAAAAGAGGGGAAGGGAGGAGGGAAGGGGAGAGGAGGGGAGGGGAGAGGAGATGAGGGAGAGAGGAGGTAAGGTTGTATGTAGGAGAGTCTGAGGGGAGAGGAGGTGAGGGGAGAGAAGGGAAGGGGAGGTGAGGGGAGGAGAGGAGAGGGGAAGGGGAGGTGAGGGTAGAATGATGTAATGTAGCAAGGGATGAGGCAGAGGAAACAGAGTGAGGGGAAAAAAAGAGGGAAAGTTTATGTTATTTCCTTGCAGTCATGAACGCGTAGAAGAAATACGAATAATGTTGATGAATTCTGAAATGTTTGAAAGTTAAGACTGAATGAACGTTATTGATTTAGAATATTTTTTTTCTTCTTCTTCTTCTTACATTAGAATTCTTAACATTTTATTGATAATTCCAAATGTTAAAAAAAAATAATAATAATAATAAATACTTAACCTCTTCAAATGTTACTCGTATTTCAATCACACAAAAATTACTGAATAAATATATAAATCAATGAATAATTATAGTTTCCCTTCCGTATAGTTTTCTTTCCCTATAGTTTCCCTTCCCTATAGTTTCCCTGCCCTATAGTTTCCCTGCCCTATAGTTTCCCTTCCCTATAGTTTCCCTTCCCTATAGTTTCCCTTCCCTATAGTTTCCCTTCCCTATAGTTTCCCTGCCCTATAGTTTCCCTGCCCTATAGTTTCCCTTCCCTATAGTTTCCCTGCCCTATAGTTTCCCTGC
>JAXIVD010001985.1:0-52500 GCA_036785275.1 Cancer borealis | reverse complement strand
CACACACACACACACACACACACACACACACACATATGTTGGCGTTTGTCGTGTCACATGAGACAAAGAAAGACAAAAAAAGATAAATAAATATATAAATGTATATAAATAAATACATAAACAAACAAAGCAATTCTCATCCTGCAATAAAACTCAAAAAGGTCGACATTGCAACATTCCAGAAGCAGCCAAAAAAAAAATAAAAATAAAAAAAAATAAAATAAAAAAAAAAAAAAAGGAAAAAAGGAAAAAAAAAATAAAAAGGAAAAAAAGAAGAGAAAAAAAATCCAAAAAAAAAAGGAAAAAAATAAAAAAAAAAAAAAAATCAAAAATATACCCAAAAAAATAAAAAAAATAAATTGGATCGATAAATAAAATAATAAAATAAAATACAACACAATACATTAATAATTTATACAACTATCGTAATGGTAGTCTATATATACATCACATAAATACATACAAACAAAAAACAAAAAATATATTACAATTATTTCATTCTCCCTTTCCTCTTTTATCGCCTAGTGTCACCTGTTCCCCTATTCGTTTTCTATACCTATTATATAAAAGGTGTAACTATTATTATTTTATTTATAGCCCATGTGTGTGTGTGTATGTGCGTGTGTGTGTGTGTGTGTGTGTGTGTGTGTGTGTGTGTGTGTGTGTGTGTGTGTGTGTGTGTGCCCTTCCCCTCTTCACCTTATCTTTCCTCACTCCACCAAACACTTAACCTTATTTTGTTCCCCTCTTTGTCTTCCCCTCGTCCCCAGCGCCCCTCTCAAGACTAAGTTACCTGGTCTTTCCCCTCCCTTCCTCCCCTCTCTTCCTCCCCTCCCTTCCTTCCCTCCCTCCTCTCCCCTTCCTCCCCCCCTCGTCCCCTGACAACTGAGGGGACAACACCTCGAAATATATTATCATGCCAATGTTTATATTTTCTCTCCTTCTTTCTCTCCCCTCAAGACCTTACTTCTCCCCTCCCCATTTCTCCTTTCCCCTCTCTTTCCCCTTTCCCTCCCCTTCCCCTCCCCCTTCCCCTCCCCCTTCCCCTTCCCCTCCCCTTCCTCTTCCCCTTCCCCTTCCCCTCCCCCTTCCCCTTTCCCCTTCCCATTTCCCCTTTCCCTTTCCCCTTCCCCTTCCCCTTCCCCTTCCCCTTCCCCTTCCCCTTCCCCTTCCCCTTCCCCTTCCCCTTCCCATTTCCCCTTTCCCCTCTCCTTCCCCTCCCCCTTCCCCTTTCCTCCGCCTTTCTCCCTTCTCCCTTTCCTCCCCTTCCACTTTCCTCCTCCACCTTTCCTATTAACTACAACCTCTCTCCCCTAAACCTATTTTCTCTCCTTCCTTCCCCTTTCCTCCTCCCTTCTCCCTTCCCCCTTTTCCCCTCCCTTCTCCCTTCACCTTCCCTCACCTTCTCTTCCCTAAATCTACTCTCACTCCTTCCTTCCCCTTTTTCCTTCTCCTCCTTCTCCTTTCCTCCTCCCCTCCCCTCTTCCCTACCTTCCCCTCATCTTCCCCCTCACACCCTTCCCCTACACCCGTTCCCTCCTCCTTCCCCTCCTCCTTTCCCCTCCTCCTTCCCCTCCTCCTTCCCCTCCTCCTTCCCCTCCTCCTTCCCCTCACCTCCCCTCACCTCCTCTCAAGGGCATCAAGTATAGTACACACACACTCCTTTAAGATAGTTTGTCCTCCCTATCTTTCTTTACCTTCCCCTCCTCCTCCCCTCCCCTCCCCTCCCCTCCCCTCCCCTCCCCTCCCCTTCCCTCCCCTCTCTTCCCCTCCTCTCTTCCTCCCTATAGCGTGTCCTTGGGAGGTTATAGGAAGGCTAAAAATTGTGTCCCGTCCCTCCTCCCCTTCCCCTCTCCCTTCCCCTCCCCTCCCCTCCCTCCCCTCCCCCCCCCTCCCCTCCCCTCCCCTCCCCCCCTTATTAACACGGTAACACCTCTTGGCTACGAAAACAAGGGGAAAAAATATTTGTTGTTATTTATTGTTATTCTTTTTTTTTTTTTTTTTTTCTTTTTTTTTTTTTTTTTTTTTTGTCTAGTTTATCGAATTTTTTTTTTTTTTGATGGTCAGTTTTTTTTTTTTTTTTTTTTGGTTATTGTTGTTGTTGTTGTTGTTTTTACTGTTATTTATCTTTTTTTTTTTTATCTAGGTCATCTATATATTTTTTTTTGTTTTTCAGTTTTGTTTTTTTTATACATACATACATACATACATACATACATACATACATACATACATACATACATACATACATACATGCATCATTTTTTTTCTTATCACTTCGTTCTTTTTTTTTATTCCAGGATTTATTTATTGTATTGTTGATTTTTTTTTTCTTTTCATCTTTTTTTCATCACTTATTTTTCGTAATTCCATCATTTACCAACATTTCTTTTACATATATTATCGTTCAGCCTTTGATAAATAGATACAAAACGAAGAACACTGAAATAACACACTCAAACACACTCAAACACACTCAAACATACTCAAACACACTCAAAACACACTCAAACACATTCAATCACACTCAAATAACACACCAATCACCAATCAGCTTCACATTCTAATCATCCAATCACATGCGTCCTCAAAACACCTCCTACGCGCTGATTGGCTGAAAGAACGAGTGGGTGAAAAGATTGCATTTTCTTTAGGATTCTGATACACGTATTTTTCATGTATAATATTTAGCTGTGTCTCACCTGGTTGTATGACAGGTAATTAGAAGGTGTGTGTGTGTGTGTGTGTGTGTGGGTGTGTGTGGGTGTGTGTGTGTGTGTGTGTGTGTGTGTGTGTGTGTGTGTGTGTGTATGAAAACAAATACAGAATAGGTATTTTTTAAAGCTATTTCCCCTTTGTTTATCTTTTTTATTTTATTTTATTTTTATTTCTTTTATAATTATCTTTTTTTCCTTTCCTCCCTGTTGCATTATTTCCTTCTTTCGTTTTATTTCCCTCTCTCTTCTACCCTATTTTTAAGGTTTTTTCCTCTAAATTTCCCCTTATTTTCCCTTGCCTCTCCCTTTTTTTCCCCTCTTTCTATAATGATCTCTCTTCCCTCATTCTTTTCCACCTTCCCTTCCATCCCTTCTTTCATTTATTTTCCCTTTTGTCTCTCCCTCTTCCATACTTCATCTCCATTTCCTCCATCCATTTACCTCCCCTCTTTCCCTCCACCCCCCACCCCCCCTCTTCCCTCCAGCCAATAATTGAAGGGCAGACTTTAATAATTTCGTAGCTTTTGTCCAATATTCCAATTTTATCAGGAGTTAGCAGGCAATAGTGACCCTTGGTGTGTACTGTATGTATGTATGTATGTATGTATGTGTGTATGTATGCGTGTACGTGTTTCACTCAGGTGTTGATTAAAAAGTGAAGGGTCAGAGAGAGAGAGAGAGAGAGAGAGAGAGAGAGAGAGAGTACTGTACATCCTCTTGTGTTTATATAGGTGTGTAGGGTGAGGGGAGAGGAGCTGCTAGCCTGCTCTCCCCTCCCTCCCCCTTCCTCCCTCCTCGCCCCACCCCCTCCAGCTAGCGTTAAATAGCCTCCCATTATATATAGGTTAGAATAGCGGTAAGAGATATTTAACTTCAAATCTATTATAACTATTTACACTAATACATATATCTATACATTGTCATTACTTATAGAAAAGTAATAATTCGAAAAATCAGAATTACCAGTATGAAAAAAATTAACAATGAATTAAAAAAGGTAAGATTCTCGTAAAAAAGCAAGAAATATTTAACTCTTAAACTAGCTATTACAATTTAACACAAACATCATCATTATAATTATTTTCACATAAGCATAACTACCATTACACAATCTTTTGAAACATCATACTTTTCACCATTAAAAAAAATAAAAATAAACATACGTAAGACTTAACCTAACCTAACCTTAACCTAACCTAACCTAACTTAACTTAACCTAACCTAACCTAACCCTAACCTAACCTAACCTAACCTTAACCTAACATAACCTAACCCTAACCTAACCTAACCTAACCTTAACCTAACCTAACCTTAACCTAACCTAACCTAACCTAACCTAACCTTAACCTAACCTTAACCTGACCATTAATATCATTGTTTACCTTTAATTAACCTAAAATAACTTTAACACAATATGAGGTTATCAGCGTGACATAATCACCCTCATTAACGTGTACGAATAAGAATATAATAACAACACATACATACGACTCGATCATTAATCTCTTCTTAATAACCTGTCCTTTACCCTTCATTAATATATAAACACACACACGTATTATTCAGTATTACACTAAATCTGTTGTATTTGTATTATGAATTGTGTTAGAATGGTTAGCTTAGCGTGGCGTTCAACAAAATAATGAGGTGGTTTGAATATCAGTTTTTATATTGTATTAGTATTATCTTTTGGTTTCATTAATGTTTAGTGAGTGTAAATGTTTTTTATTGTGTATATGTTAAGTGAAGGATTGTGTTTTGATGTGTTTAAATAATATAATAATGATTTAATTTACTTCTTTGTTGATAGAATTGTAATGAAAAGTTTGTGTTTTGACTTCACAAAACTACCACTAGAGGGAAGCACTGTCTGTTAAGTATTTTTAAATATATATCAACATTATTATATTTCAACATTAATGGATTACATCGATTATTTGTTCGTGTTTATTTTTATTCTTCCTCCTTTATCTTACATTACCACACCATTGATAAATAAATGATAATAATTGTTTGTTGTGTTATGTATTCCTTTAAGTTTAAGTGGTATTGATATCCATGGATCGTTGGATTATTTTCGATTTTTTTTTCTTTTTTTTTTCTTTTTTTTTTCAGAATGTTAATATACCAAAAAGGAACGTAATAATAGAACTAAAAGAAATAATAAAATATACATACTAAACATAAAGGAAAAAACATTAATATACATAAATATTCCATTAACTTTACTTGACTTGACTTTACTTCTGTCATGGATAATACGAGATTCAAAATTATTAGTTATCAATTTATATATATTTACAATTTGAAATATTCCACACACATAATTAACACTTTTCTATTATTACCTATTGCTAATTTAGGTCATTTTTCCATTAATTATAGTAAAAAAAAAACATAATTTATAACCTAACGTAACCATAATGCTTAAAAAATATATATAATTTGTACTTACCTAATTATGTTCTGATGTTACGATGTTATAATGATGTTCACAAGCACAATAACATTTTAATTATGTTCTTAATGATGGTAGAAAGTGTTTAATTGAAGTCTAATATATCCTTAAGAACCAATTGATGTTTAAAGAGTAAATAAATAGCTATTACTTTGTTTCCCGCCATTTTTCGGATTTCGTAAAGACAAGCTAAAAGGACGTCACTCTCCCTTCAAATCCATCGCAAGACTGATTATTTTTCGCGGGTTTTTTTCTGTTGTTTAGTGTTTTGCTTTTACAACGACAACATTATCTAATTTATCTGATAATTGATATAGCTATGTTTGTATTTTATGTAGTTGTTGTTGCTGTATTTACTAATGTTTTATCGGTGATGTAAATTATGTTGTTGGTGTTATTGTTGTTAATGCTGTTGTTCCTTTATGATGTTGTAGTTGTTATATTTATTAGCTATAGGTTTTATTTATCTTTTTTTTTGTTATTGTTGTTATATTGTTGTCTTTTTTTGGTGCTAATGGGCACGTGACGTTCATAATATTGATGATCAAAATTGTTCATTCAATAAAATGTTCATACTTACTGGTTTCCATTTGCAGCTCTGTGATTGGTCAGCTGTCTCCCTCGTGATAAATTAACCAATCAGCGGCATTCACTCCATTCCATTTATAGACGGTTGAATCTATGGCAGGGGCTGAAGGCAGGGGGCAGGGGGCAGGGGGCAGTGGTTGAGGGCAGGGGCTGATGACAGGGGGCAGGGGATGATGACAGGGGGAGGGGGAAGGTGGCTGGGGGCAGGGGCTGATGATATGGGGAGGAGGCAGGGGGTGATAACAGGGGAAGGGGGCAGGGGAGAGGGGGTGATGACAGGGGGAGGGGGCAGGGGGCAGGGGAGAGGGGTTGATGACAGGGACGCTCTTACATAGAAGTGTTCAAGTTTGGAAGGTGAGCCTTATGGTAATTCTTAATGAGTCGAGCTGGTTCAATATTCAAACTAATTATAATGACGAGATATACACAATGAATTAATAAAGTCATTATTTATTATATGCAGGATATCATATAACTAAGTAATAGCAAATAATTACATGCAGCCATATTATTTGTCCTCCATAGTTATAGGTAAAGTTAGGTACACACACGTAATAGGTACACACACGTAGTGGGTACACATCCTTCCCTTTAAGTTGAATGCATCCAGTCGTTACCTTGAGTCGCCTTGAGTCACTGTCCTGTTCATGTCACTATTATCTGTGTTAGTGTTGTTAGTTTGATCAATGAGTGTCGTGGTGGTTGGTTGTAAGCCTTGTAGTGATGACGTGGTGACGTGTGGTGATGACGTGGTGAAGTGTGGTGGTTGTGGTGACGCCGTGACCGTTGAGGCACCACCAGGCAGCGACACAGGCAGGAAGAGGTGAGTGAGGGCGGCGTCTAGGGTCCTGTCGGTGAGGTTCGGGGTTGGCCTCAAGGATGAGAAGTACTGCATCTGTTGTTCCAGCTGCTCGTCCGTGGTGGGGCGCCACACCGGCACCCCGGGGGGCCTCAGGGTGTGGTAGGGTGAGGCGGGCACCCCCACCACCCACATTGATCCCCCCCAGGCCTGAGGCAGCTCCAGGCTTCCCTGATGCATGGCCTGGGTGGAGTAGGGCCACGCGCCCACACACTCACCCAGCAACGCCCACTCCAACGAGTTCTTGAGGTTGTCCATGAAGAAGAAAAACACCAAGTCTGTTATGGAACCATCGTCAGGGGCGGCAAGGAAACCCGGCACGCAAGGGTTCCTGGTGAGGGGCGTTGCTGTCCGCAGGCGCGCCCACACATGTGTCTCGTACTGTGTGTGAGTGAGGGCCTCGGGCGGGGGCAGGGCGGCAGGGGAGCCGTCATGCAGCGGCAGCCTCAAGAAGTAATAATAATGTATCTCTGGTTCTGTGTTGACGCCTAGGCCGTAGTGTTTGGACCTGCCCACCATGGGGAACACACACTCTCGGCCCCGCCCCACGCTGGTCAACAGGAAGATGTCATACAGAGGTGACACCGAGGGCGTGTCGGGCCAACTCTGTACCACAGCCCGCGCCTCTGATGCCAGCACCAGGAAGCCCCAGCCGGGCTGCCGCGCCTCACGCACCACCCTGCGCGGGTCCTGGTGCTGGCTGGGGTGCGGGGAGCCAGAGCCAGACACACACCACAGGGAGGCGTCCAGGGTGAGAGCGGGAGCCAGGTGCAGCAGCAGCGACAGCCAGTCTGATGACACCTCCACGTCCTCGTCCAGGAAGGCCAAGTAGCGTGCCTGCGGGAAGGTGGTCACCCCCACGCCCCACGCCAAGCGGTAAAACTGGAAGAGGCGGTCATTGATGGATGCCACGCCCAAGGGCACGTCCACCACGCTGTGCTGCACACCCAACAACTCCACCAGCTGCAGCACCTCGGGGGGCGGCGACCCATTGAACACCACCACCACACGGCGTGGGTCAAGGCCGGGGTTATGCAGGAGTCTCACAAGGGTGTGGGCGAGGTACTGGAACCTACCACCAGCACACACCACCACTCCTACCTCCTCCTCCACTCCTATCTCCTCCACTCCTACCTCCTCCAGTCCTATCTCCTCCACTCCTATCTTCTTCTTCTTCCGTTGCGCTCCGCCCACGGACACAGGCATGATTAGAGGAGCCACGGGGTCACACAGTGGTCCCAAGGCTGCCTGGGAGTCACACAGACGCTCCTGGGAGGCGGGCACGAGGCCGGCAGAAAATAGTGGCACGGCGTGGGCGGCGGGCAGCAGGAAGTGGGCGTGGAGGGTGACGTTAGAGGACCAGTGGTTAGGTGCCAATGTTTCTAACAGAGTGCGGCCGCCCACCACAAATGCCCACGCCAGCAGGGCTCGGGGCGGGGCGTGCTGCACCAACACAGAACCCAGGCTAGTGAGGGCCGGAAGGGCATCACCCAACCCGTAGGTTCCTGCCCCCCGCACCACCACCACCACCACCCGGCCTGCACGCAGCCTGCCCGCCCACCACACCAGATCAAGGGCGTGGCTGTACCGGTGCCACGTGTTGAAGGTCTTGGTGAGCAGCACGGCGCCCGTCACCTCGTGCAGGACTGTCATCACCACACCGTCATGCACACCTGGCCCCAACACCGTTACATTCCCGGCGGGGGTGAAGCTGGCCCACCCCCGCCCACCCGCACACCCCTCCTCCAAGCACCTCACACCCAAGGACGCGCCGCCCCCAGCCGAGACCACCTCCACGGACAACACCCTGCAAGAGGCGGAAACACACCCTTCAATACCAGGCCAGACGACCACACCATTATGGGCGAACCTATTAACCTACTACCACCACATCCCCACCTGGCCTGCACCACACACCCACCTGGCCTGCACCACACACCACACACCCACCTGGCCTGCACCACACACCACACACCCACCTGGCTTGCACTGAGCTCCACCACCACAGTCGCCACATCCAGCAGGCCGCCACAGCTCGCCATCTCAACACCACTGCAATAAGCAACACCACAAAGCCGTAATAGTACAGGTAGGTGTCAGCAGTCAGCAGAAAAAAAAAAACTTACGTCAGCATTTATATCCATTATGCTGTGCTGACATTATTTTTTTTTTTTTTAGTTAATCCAATAGTAGCACAACTTTTTTTTTGGTGATGAAAATAATATACTAGTACTTACTGAGGGCAGGACAACACTACACTAGTACTCCCGAGGGCATTGATCAGTTAAATTTCCTTGACTATGTTCCTTCATCCTGAATATCGTACCAGAATGAAAAGTTATCGTGCACTGTTTATTTTCATTCCTGTATTAATAGAGGCACTACGTGAAAGGAAACACGGATGGATGGATGAATAGTGGATGGATGAATGGATGAATAAATGGATAAATGAATGGTAGAAGAATGGAAATTGGATGAATGGTAGATGGACAATGTGGTTTTAGTGTAATGTAGGAAGCGTCTCAGCATCACGTGACAAGAGGAAAGTTATTCAATATTTATTTAGCTAGTTTTTCCTTGTGCTCGATATTTATTTTGCTAGTTTTTCCTTGTGTTCAATAGTTATTATGCTGGTTTTTCCTTGTCTACTCATTGCTTCTGTACTGTTCTCCATATACTAATAATGTTACTATAGGTCATTTATTATCAGGTAAAGGAGTTTGCATAAATATTGACAAGCAGCCACGTGAAAATTTGTTATATAGATGCTCAAGGATGTCTTTCACTCATGCTTTCACACCTAAAACCTCTTAGCTTGTCAGTGTATGTATGTGGAAACCTTTAAAATCTAACTGGTAAACTCTGAAACTCTCTACTTGAATCTTCACTCTCTTCCCTTCTAACTGGTAAACTCTGAATTCTTTACCTCAATCTGTATCTCCACCTTCCTAAGACTCACTTAATAGAGGAGTATCAACATACCTGCAACCCTAATTTGGCATCACTTTATTATTATTTTGATTATTGTATTTTTTTTTTTTTTTTAAGGGTCCAGCAATTAAGTGGGATTTTTTATATAGTTTTTATGCCCTTGGCCAGTTCTCCAATAGCATTACTAAAATAATTAAGTGTATGGTATGTATCAACTAAACAATGAGTATATGTATTGCTTTTACGTAATGATTTTAAGCATTAGATAAGGTTATAATGGCGTAACGTAATTCTCCAGTTTTTAAGTCATGCAAAAATACACATATAAACATTGATTTTGCCGGCATGTAATTTTTCTGGTGCTATTGAAATGTTCTTGCAAGCTTTTATCTAACAACACAATCCTACCCTTATCTGTAGTCCATATTATGTTATAAGACTCCCTTCCTTTGACATAATTCACAATATAAGTTTTGTCACGTAAATTATAACACTATACATTTTTCATTCCATCTTTTTTTATCAATTACTTCAACACTTCCAATACAGGTTGCCCACTCAACTTATAGCCAGACACAGTTAATATATCCTTAGCAGTGATGTAAGATAACTTGACCAAGAGATACATGGATAAATAGTATAAAAACTCAATTCTTCCCTTGTAAATATAGATATAAAGTTGTGAGTTGTGTGTTCTCCCAATGATGCTTAAATACATAATAAATAAAGATCGGTAGAGTAATGAATTAAAACAAAGGTAACGGTAGGTATCCTTTACTCTGGTTGTACAACGTGTCCCTTCTCAGACACATACACTCCGTCCAAGAACTTACGGATGTCCTTCCTCTTGACGGTGGTGCTCTGCTGGATGCGTGCGGCTGAAAGGGAACAACACATCCGTCAGTACCAATGATGGAAACAAGTTAAGCAAGATTCTTCAACCCGTAAACAGCAATAGTTGATGTTGCAGCCGATTACTCAAGTCAATTCAACAAGCTAATAGTCATGTTGCAGCCAGTCAATCAAACAAACTAAACAAACTTCTTCACCTCATAATAGCAATAGTTATGTTGCAACCTAATACTAAATCAAATAATAAAATGTTGCCTTAATATATATAGATTTGGTCATCCACAAATAAAAAAACTGAATTTTCATAACACGATGAAATTGAAAACCTGTAGAGCCCAGTTATAAATTATTTGTACTTCCCACACACACACACACGCACACAAGATGCTACCCATCCCTCACTGCATATTGTGTAGGTCTTTACTTAAAATTAATGTTTGAACAAGTCTATCTATCTATATATAAACCAGGTTGTTATGTCCTTAATGATATAACCAAGACACACTCAAAATAAAAAGCCATACAGATACCTAATTCAACACACACACTAAGCTTAACAACACTCAAAAGTAGAAAAATAGTTAAAATTCAAGTGTATTCATAACTTTTTTTTTAAGTTCAAATTCAAGTGTAGTCATAACTTTTTTTTAAGCTCAAATTCAAGTGTAGTCATAACATTTTTTTTAAGTTCAAATTCAAGTGTAGTCATAACATTAAAAACCACAACAAAAAAAAGTGTGACCAAGTTAACCACCACAACCACCTAACACTTACAAGTCTGAGAAACAGCCTCCACATTGTTTCCTTCAATCACAAACTCATCCTTCATCTTGGCGGAGGCTGCGATGGTGACGCCGGGTGCCATCTCAACCTTACGGATGTACTTCTCACCCAGGAAGTTACGGATCTCCACTGTCTTGTTGTTGTTGGAGATGACACAGTTGATGGGGAAATGAGCATACACAGCACGCATCTTGTACTGGAAACCCTGTAGGAGGAGGAAGGAGGAGTGGAGGTGAGTGGTAGAGTGGTGGTGATGAGTGGTGGAAGGAGTGGTTGGGGTGGGTGGTGGAGGAAAGTGGTGGTGGGGGTGAGAGGTGGAGGAAAGTGTTGGGGGTGAGCATTGGAAGGAGGGAAGTGTTGGAGGTGAATGGTGGAGGAAAGAGTGGTGGTGGGGGTGAGAGGTGGAGGAAGAGTGGAGGAGGAAGGAGTGGAGGAGGAGGAAAGAGTGGTGGAGTGGAGTGGTGAGTTCATTATCCTGGACTTACAAATGTTTAGGTATCATTATTTTGTCCATTTTGATCTATACACATAACCAGGAGTAAATTAATATTAAGTGTGTAAAGTGTGTTTCAAGTTAGCAGCCTTCAAAATGTTCTCAATCCCACACCTCGCTGCTCAGACGATATGGATGTAAATGTGAAGGGTAAAGATTAGTTTCTTGACCCACTCTATATTTTGGACAAAACTATTTTTTTCTCATAGATTTGGATGTGTTTTGAATTAATCTGATGTTTGTTTGCTATGCCATGCAACCAACACACTCACACACTCACCACACTGTCACACTCACCATACTGTCACACTCAACACACTGTCACACTCACCACACTCACACCTTCACCCTCAACACTGAACACTCACCACAGTCACGCCGGTCACCATGTTGGAGATGTGGGAGCACACGGTACGAACAGCTGCCACCTCCTTGCGGTTACCGAACCATTTGTTGACTGTTACTATGGTGCCCTTCTTCACCTTCTTGGTCTGGGGGAAGTAGAAAGAAAACAATTATTAACATTATATATACAACCAATTTAACACTATTAACACTTAAAAGTTAAATTGATACCCTCCAAATTAGGTCATTAATATAAATTAGGTTATTAATATAAATGAAAACATAAAAAAAGGAAAAAAGATAAGATAATTTTTTACATCTTCACCTTATATAATGGCATGTGGTTACGAAACAAAATGGCGTCTGCACCTCGTCCAACCACCGACTTCTAAATTAACATAACAATCTAACCTAACCAAACCTTAACCTATATTGACAAATAACATTCTTCTTCAAACCAAACTAAACTTTACCTAATTCTCGAAGAGAAGATCTCATAGAAAACATTGAATATTTCACAAACTAGGAATTTGTGACGGAAATACAATTAAGAAAACCTTTTCATAATGTATTTAATAATGTATTAATATAACACTGAATACTCTAGGGCATTCTGGTGAAGATGCAAAATAATAACAAGGATAATAAATGCAAAATAATACACTGTTGTCCTTACCACAATGTCTAGTTTCATGTCCTTGAATGAGCGCCTGAGTGTGCCTCGGGGGCCCTTCACTATCACCACCCGCTTCCCCACCTTCACCGAAACATTCTTGGGGATGGTGATCGCCTGGGAGGTGATGATGGTCTTCATCGTGCTACCTGAAACAAGGGAAAAGAATAAATTATTGCAAACATTAGGCTAGTACCTAACCTAACCTAACCTAATAAGTGAAATACCTTGGTTAGTCCCTTATCTTACCTAACCTAATAAACGATAATTAAAACACTTATCCACGTAAATTTCCTTCCTTGATCACATTTCAATACCTTGCTATCAATATTACCATTACCATCATCATTATTATTAGGTGGTGTCTTGCTATTTATTAATACAAAAAAAAGCCAAATAGATGTGAAAATGAGGATACTAATTATATAACGTATTATAGAATGGATATAATGTTGTTAGTCAGTGCAGAGAAGAATGACCAAAATGATAGAAGGGATTCGTAATTTTAGTTATGAAAGGAGACTAAAGCTTTTGAAATTACACTCACTGGAGCGACGTAAAGTAAGGGGAGATCTGATTGAAGTATTTAAATGGGTGAAGGGTTGTAATAAGGGGGATGTAGGAAAGGTTCTTACGATCAGTAGTCAGGATAGAACAAGAAATAACGGATTCAAACTAGAAAAATGTAGATATAGTAAAGAAATGGGCAGAAATTGGTTTACAAATAGGGTGGTAGATGATTGTAACACTCAGTGAAGAGGTAGTTAGTGCACAGACGATAGGGAGTTTTAAAATAAGACTAGACTTTACGGATGTGGATGAGAGGTGGATGTAGGTAATAAGGGAGTATTGGAGTAACAGGAACTACCACGTATACACCCCAAGGCCTTTTGTAGCTTCCTTATGTTCTTATATCATATCCTACCATGCCTCACCTCACCCTATCTTGCACCATACCTTGCCTCCCTCACCCTACCCTGCCTCACTTCCATTATAACAAGCTGCCATTAATAAATACAAAGAATTACACTACCCCATCACCCACCTTATACATCCACACCATAAAACACTTATAATAACACCAAAGTATGGAAATAATAATGATAAATAAATCTTACCTCAACCGAAACGAGTGTAAGTGTGAATGTGGGTTTGTTTACCTCCTGGCAGCTTTTACTACTCACGCTATTTATAACACTTATCAACCTTAAAATAGTGTGTATGTGGGTGTTATATGTAGCTGAGACACTGTGTTATTATTCCCTGGTGTTGTATTTAAGTTTAACACTCGGATGATGATGATAATTGAAGATATAACACACCGTCCCCTTAGCCCACTCACCGCTTCTATAGCAGCGCCTTTGGAAAAGAATCTGATATAAAGAAAAATTGTTTGTTATTAGTTATGTTGTTCATTTTATGGCTTTTTATTTGTATTTATTATTTATGTGATTGTTTTTAAGATGTTTTGTTGTATATTTGTAATGGTTGGGGATGTTGTATGAATGTTAATAATTTATACCAGATGCTGCTGCTGCTGCTCTCTCTCTCTCTCTCTCTCTCTCTCTCTCTCTCTCTCTCTCTCTCTCTCTCTCTCTCTCTCTCTCTCTCTCTCTCTCTCTCTCTCTCTCTCAATAAAACATATATAACACAAGCAACATACATGAAAATATTATGAATAATCGCCACATACATACCTCAAAACATCATCATCAACTTTGAAAGAAAATTTTTGTCAGCCTCGTAGCCACATTTGCATCGCACATAACCATTTACACTTGATTTATATTTGCTTTATGTCTATCATACAACACTTTATTACATCTTACATCAAACAATATTCCTGTTAGATTTATATACCAACACACACACACACACACACACACACACACACACACACACATTGCTTGGTGTCTCAGTGGTAAAGTTTTTTCTCCTAT
This sequence comes from Cancer borealis, assembly GCA_036785275.1. NCBI lineage: Eukaryota > Metazoa > Arthropoda > Malacostraca > Decapoda > Cancridae > Cancer > Cancer borealis. The sequence goes on along the minus strand of JAXIVD010001985.1, from coordinate 37,861 downwards.
CACTTGGCAATCTCAGGTTCACGTCTCGCTCAAGGTGTAAAGTTTTAATTAATGACTAATCACTTAAAACTGTAGGCTACCATTGCACATCTATACACATGCATCAACTCAAACCTTTTATTAGAGTGTGGGGAGCACTCAATATCCTTATGCCCTCTAAACCTTCTCTGATTGTAGGAATTAAAATAAAAAAGAGCTAGAAATCTCAATCCTCCCTCGCTCCGTCCCTTTTAACTGTTTACATCACTCAGGGAATATGGTTTTAATAATTCTTCTAACCTGCACTGGTATCAAAGTTCCCATCGCAGTACGTAATTGTAGATGTATTGAGCTGTATTGAATGTAGGAAATGTTTCTTAGTGATAATTGTGAATGGTTACAGTTCTCTTAATAAAGTATTTCCTATTTAGCTGAGCCAGAAAACTTAAATATATTCAAACCAGGCTCAGAGATATCTTAGGACACATCAATATTATGATGAAAATTATTGGTATAGTCGTTGTTTTAATACAATAGTCAAGTTGACTATAGAAAATCTGCCATATGTTTTGAATCAATTTAAAACTTACTTAATGATAGTTTTCAATCTTTTCCTTCTTCGTTGAAACGCTAACGTATTGTGAAAAGTCATCGTGTTAAGAAAACCACATAATTTATTCATATTCACTATAGTACAGAGTGCAAGTAGAGTGAAGAGAGGAGGTAGAGTGAGTTGAAAGGGCCGAGTGTGTGTGTTCCTTAGAGACAGAACACATTAATACAACCATTACTTTACCATGCAAGTAGAAGGTAGAAAGTGAAGCGATGAAATAGATATAGTAGAGTGCGTTAAAAGGGCCGAGTGTGTGTGTATATAGTAGACATAACACCTTATAAAAGAACCCGTTGAAAGGGTGGACGGACGTAATCGTGACCATAGTGACTGAGTAGTAAAAGGAGAAAGAAGAAGAAGAAGAAGAAGAAGAACGGGACTAAGACCAACACAGAACACAGAATGAACTGAAACTTGAGGTCAACACAGTATTCTGACCTTATTCTTGCAGCACCTTTAACCATGGCAGGGATGTCCGTGACCGTACTGTGCCCGGCAGGACGCAGGGTCAACGTGAAGGTCAATCCAAACACCAGTGTCCTGCAGGTGACTGGCTGGTGGTGGTGAGGTCATTGGCGTGACCTAAGGTCGGGTCAGGTCATGGCGGCAAGGGTCAATTTGTGTGTTGATATTAGGGTGATATTTTCGTTCTCTCCAGCTGGTAAATGTATGTATTGGTGAAGTCAGGTCAGGTTAGGTCAGATTTACATAGGGAACTAAACTAAAATTCAGTTTTTTTTTTTTTTTTTTTTTTTTTTTTTTTTTTTTTTTTTCCATAATTGGTGTATTTGGATTATCAGATATTTTTCCCATTAATTGTGAGTTATTAGGTTATTGATAGATAGTTTTATTGTATGCAATTTGTTCCTTGTGACATTTAAGGAAATTTTTATAAGTGGGCTGTGGGTGTGTGAGGTTAGGTTAGGTTAGGTGAAGTTGTAAGTCTGGGTTGTGAAGTTATGAAGTTGTAAGTCTTGGTTATGGGTGTTTGAAGTTATGAAGTTTCTGTGTATTAATCCTGTGTGGTGGAATGGCTCCAGACTCCCTTTAGAAGTTTAAGGTGAAGTTTGGTTAGTTAAATGAACAGTGAACATGTGAAAATGAAAATCAGGTGAAGTGGACTGGCACTGGCACTGGCTGGCACTCAATGTGTTTTGTCTTTTTACTTTATACAATCTTACATAATTTATATATTTTATTTTTTATTTTAGCGGATTTGAGATGTAATTTTTCTTTTTTTTTTTAGTTGACAGGCATAATTAATCTCACTTTTTATGCCTTTCAAATATTTTCCTTCAGATCATCGAGGAGGCGTGTCTGAAGCAAGGCCTCAGTCCTGATGAGTATGACCTCAAGTAAGAAGATAACCTAACCTAACCTAACCTCATGTTGTAATATTATAAATGCTAACAATGAAATATGTACTCATGTGTAGGAGTGAAATATCATCATTGAAAAAATCTTGAGAAATAGTAAGAATGATTATACATGTCTCCCCACTGCTCTAATTGTATGTGTTAGCAGATGGTGTGTGTGTGTGTGTATGTGTGTATTTACCTAGTTGTAGTATACATGGCCTGAGCTACACTCATGTGGTCCTGTCTCTGTATCTACATTTGCCAAGTTTTTCCTTCAATTGATGTACAATTTTTGCCATTATCACCTCTTCCTTCAGTCCATTCCAAGTATCTATACTTCTTTGGGATAAACTTATAATTTTTTCTCATCATGTGTGTGTGTGTGCGCGTGTGTACCCAACAGACACCTGCGGCGGATAGTGGACAGCAGCAACAGTGTGCGCCACGCCGGGCTGCCCAACAGGTGTCAGCTGGAGATGGTGAAGGCTGCAGTGTTACGGTCAGCAGTCTCCGTCAACGTACATATTGCAACAGAGTCCGGCCTCCGTCTGGTGCATGACTTTTCCTGTACAAGTAAGTCCTCAATGTGTGGATCATAAGAACATAAGGAGGCTGCATTTAAGACCAGTTGACCTACACAAGGCAGCTCCTGTGCACCTAACACTTACTCACTCACTTACTTACTTACTCACCTTGTTTATTAAGGGTAAGTGTAAGTCTCCGTGTGGTTGTCAGAAGAAAAAGTGTTCATTCAGATCATTTTAAAAAGTTGTTGGTTTTCTGATCTTTAGAAAAATGAGTTGATAGGTGTGATAAGTGTATTATGAGAAACTTTTATTGCTGGTTCTGGGTTGTTTTTTTTCCAGTGCAATATGTGTTGTAAAATGTAAGATAGGGATGGAGGGAAGGGCTGGAGAGTCCCTCGTGTGTGTTGTTTCTTACTGATGTGGGATGAGACGTAGTGGGGGAAGGGAGATTAGATTCTTCCTGAACCCTAAAGATGTCTTGTCTGTAAGGGGTTATAGGCTGGGTGTGGAGATAGTTGCATTATAGGAGTGGATGTGTTTCTTTAAAATGTTCATGGTATTTATTTTTATATTTAATTGCTCAATATATGTAAAATGTGAATGAATTTTAGTGTTATATATATTCTTTGAAATGTACTTATGAGTTATATTCAGTCATGAGGAAGAGAAGCAAGAGTGCAATGCTGGTTTTATTATATAACTTTTCAAGAAATAGATGCATGTTGACAAAGAATACAATGTAGAGTTTTTCTTTTTGAAAATTTAAAGAATTTCAGTTGTTTGATGTGTTTGCTAGTAAAGAACATTATAAAGTTATAATACCAACAATGATTTCTTGTCTCCAGCCACTTTATGGGACATCTTGGTGTACCACAAGGATAACAGTGATGTTGGTGAGGACTTCCTGCCCCCCGTGGACAGTGGGAAGGAGGTGGTGCTGGTGTATGCCATGCGCAGGATCACCTGTCCTGAGCTGACCAAAGTCAACCTGCGCACCCTTGGCCTCACCGGGGGAAAGTGTATGCTCAGGTACACTGACGGGGGGAGATATAGTAATGACAATTGTGAGAAATTAATATATTTATTACTTTTTCAGAATTCCCAATAATCCTGTGCCAATCTTGTGATGTTATGCATAACATTTTAATAACTATACATTCTTGCATTTTTCCTAACATTTTTCACAACCATAATTTAGTTTCATGGTATCCTCATTATTCCTGAGTCCTGGTGACCTCAAGTAGCATGTCAGGTGTTCTTTGTTAGCCTTGTGCCACAGAATGATAAGGCCGGAGGGCTGGGAATACTTTTGTTGTGAAAATTGTATTCCCACAAACCAAGAATGAAACAAAGGAGGTCTTTTTTATTTTGTTGTATTACTTTTTATGATAGTGTTTTTATTGTTTGATTGTATAATTTTGTTTTATGCCTCTTGGAAAATACCTTATATTTATGGGAAAAGGTGAACTTGTATGATGGATAGATTGCATATAAAAACATTGTGCATTGCCAGTGTCACATAACATTAATAGCAACATTGTTTCACTTAAAAAGAAATATATATCCTTGAAGGCATCCATATAAACCTTATGAACATGAACACATGATGTTTGATGCAAAGTAATCTGGTACAGTGATATGACAAATAATTATAATGTTGTTGTTATGTGTGTGGATGATTAGTTAGTTGACCTTGTTTGACCTTGTTTGACAGGCACAGCGTCCAAAGCATGTCACTGGCTGGGTGTCAGGCCCACGTGTCATCCTCACTCACCCGCCGCATCACCCAACCCACTGAGTCAGGTGAGCAGGGTTATATTACACACACACACACACACACCAGCACCATAACACTGCATTTCAACTTAGATGTGTTGTTTATTACGTGTCTTATTGCTTGTAACAATTGATTTGAAATGAATGAGATACTTTCCACTATTAATTATACATTCCTGAGTACCTACTATGGTGATCCTTTGTATAAGTGAATTAGAGGAGGTAAGATGTCATGAATGATGATTATTTCTCAGTAAATAAATACACTTTCCTATTGCACCAGCAGAAGAGGAGGTAATACCGGTGACAGAGAACCACGTTTGGGGTCACGGGGAGGCACTAAGGTCACCTCTGGAGTCTGAGGTCACCATGGAGGAGGTGCCACACACCCTTAACGATGCCACACACCTGCCTTCACACTCAGGTAAGTGGACCACACCTAACACTTGAACCATTACTCTCCCTTCACATTGCAGTCACCAAAGTGTATGGATGGATCCTTGTCAAGTGGTGGTGATAATACCTTCCCCTTCCTCACCTGCTTACTCATTAACACAAGGTGACTCATAGTAATTGTAAAGACCACTCTGACAACCCACTTCCCAGCCCCAAAGGTTCCTCACTCATTGGTTCACTTCTCTAAATACAAAATCAAATGCCTTTCCTTCCTCAGATTAACAAAACAAAGTGTAATTCTTCCTCTTAGCCACACTTCACCTGCCACAGCTGCATCATATATCTATTCATTTTCACCTACAGTTGTTTAGGGTTTGAAATATTAATGATGTAGCAGTTTATTTGTCAAGTTGAAGCATCGTTATAGATGAATAATGTGTTACAGCGGGTGTGTATTCTGTTTATTTAACTGTGAAAGCAAATAACGATAATATATAATAACTAGTAACTATAATATGTATGCATTTTGCCGTGTTGTGTTGTTGAGTTGATTTAATGTAAGTTGTTTCCCAGCAGGTGGTGATAGTGGTGGTGCCCCGCTTGACCTGACCACATCACCACGCCCTCAGGAGGCTGCCTTCACCCCCAAGGTCACCAAGGTACTCATCATCACAAGCACACTCATTATATTGTACTCCAGCTCATCATACAGTACTCATTATAATGTACTCCATGCCATTATCACAAGCAGGCTGATTTTGCTCTCATTATAATTACTCCATACCATTCCCACAAACACACTCATCATATACTCATTATAGTGTACTCCAGCTCATCATACACTCATTATATTGTACTCTGGCTCATCATACACTCATTATATTGTACTCTGGCTCATCATACACTCATTACATTGTACTCCAGCTCATCATACACTCATTACATTGTACTCCATACCCTTCTCCTTCAGTAATTTATTATTGTATATGTAATGAGGAAGCCATTTTATTTTGCATTATATCTTGATTAGAATGATGTATTTATTGAGTCCCCTTTCTTCCCTTGGTCATTTCATCCCCTTTCTTCCCTTGGTCATTTCATCCCCTTTCTTCCCTTGGTTATTTCATCCCCTTTCTTCCCTTGGTTATTTCATCCCCTTTCTTCCCTTGGTCATTTCGTCCCCTCCCCCCCCTGGTGCCGGTAACAGATAGGTGAGCAAAATGCCATAGTGTTCAGCATGGCCGATGCTCCGCCAACACTCACCGGGGATGAGGACGACACCTTCTTCCAGCTCACGGCGGAGGAGGTGAGGCGGCTATACAAGGAACAGAGGAAAGCATTGTGAGTATAACATTGAACTGACATTATTGTTTTATTGATTTATTGATTTATTCTTTAACGTTATGTTTTATTTACGGAACTGTCTTCTTCTTTATTTTATTTTATTTTATTTATTTATTTATATTTTTAATTCATTAATTAATTTATTTATTTATTTATTTATTTTATTTATTTATTTTTTTTTACGGTACTGGGTAAGGGACAAACCAAAAAAAAATCTCGTTTCCCGCCAGACCGTGTGGGAATTAAATTGAGTTTATTTTATTTCTTTTTTTTTTATAATATCCCCTTTGGCTGGTTCCTTAATACCATACAAAAGAATAATAAACAATTGTGTATGGTTGTCTTGTATGGTTGTTAGGTTACAGTGAGTGGTTGACCCTTGTAGCACAGTCCTGTAGCTGCTTCACAGACAGACACACACACAGACAGACAGACAGTTTAAGTAATGCATAGGATAAGTCTGTGTTCTGTTATCTTGCATCTCATTTTCTCTCCTGAATCAGCGTCCAAAATATCCGAGAGAAATAATAATAATGATATAATATAATAATAAAACTGTTTATTGACAAGGGATGTGCAAGCCAAGAGGTGAAAATATACAGTAAAGAGTATACAAAATGATGGGGTTGAGAACATTTAATAAGAATAATAATAAATAATAATAATAATAATAATAATAATAATAATAAAACTAGGAAAATAAAACTAAATCCAACACTAAGTTCATATTTATTGATTAATTTCATATAGTAATGCTGATAATAATAACAATAAGATTAGCCAAATAAAACTAAATCTACCACTAGGATACGTATTTATTTATTTATCAATTTAATATATGTTGTCGGTTTTCCCCTTCGCAGGATAGAGTTGCAGGAAGCACCTCTCCTTACCAAGAGTATGAGGGAGATGGATGAGAGTTCTAAGGTCCTATCTGCCATGAACCAGTATCCTATCACCCACCTCAGGATACACTTCCCAGACGAACATGTCATCCAGGTGTCCTTCAAGCCAACAGACACCGTGGAGGATGTCAAAAACTTCCTGCGGCCTTTCCTTGCCTGTCCTACTACTGAGTTTAGTCTGTGTGAGTGTGTTTATTATTGTGTTTGTGGTGGCGGCTGCAGGAATATTATCATTATTATCATTATCATTACTTTTGGTTCATTATTTGGGATGAAATGAGAGGTCTGGGAAGCCTCTCCTCTATTATCTATTAGAGAGAGGACAAGTTAGTGAATATCTGTTAGAGAGAGAGGACAAGTTAATGAATATCTATTAAAGAGAGGACAAGCTATTCTCCTCTCTCTCATTCTCCCTTCCTTCTTTCCTTCCTTCCTTCCTTCCTTCCTTTCCTTCCATTCTCTCCCTACCTTCCTAATATCTCTTCACTACTAGTCACTCACCAACACACTCACACATCTTCAACAGCTACAAGACACCCTCACAGGACCTTATCAAGCAACATTTCCCTGGTTGCTGCCGACTGTGTGCCCAATGCTCGCCTATACTACGAGGGGGACACTGACCTGCCTTCCTACCTGAGTGAGGACACGCTGGCTAAGAAGTCCTCCTACAGCGGGGCGATTAGCAGCCTCAATAACATGTGAGCACCAATCTTGAGGCTACTAATGGATAAAATGATTGGTGATTAGTGATTGGTGGGATATGTTAGTACCAATCTTGAAGCTACTATTGGATAAAATGATTGGTGATTAGTGATTGGTTGTACTTGTGCGTCTATTTAAGTGCTGAGATAAAGGGATTATGTACTCTGTCAGGTAGTTTTAGATTCTCTTTGTAAGGAGTTTTGTAAAGTGTCTTAGTTTCAGATTCTCTTTGTAAGGAGTTCTGTAAAGTGTGAGGTAGTTTGAGACTCTATTGATAGGATATTTTTAAAGGCATCTATATTGACCATTCTTAAAGACATCGGTATAAGCATTGCAGTATCACATTAATATACAAATCAATTATACACTCTAAATAGTGTTGCAGGTGCTTGAGTGAGTGTGTGAACTTGTAATTAATATCAACATTAGCCAGATATTAATAATTGTCATACCTTTGCAGTCATAAAACCAAATCGCGGCCTCTGGGAGTGTGTGATAAGGGACACACTCTGTCCGAGCCTTCTTGCAGCAGGAGGAAGGAGGAGGAAGTTGACGTGGACGTAGACACGAGGCCTCACACCAGCGCCAGGCCCACCGGAGCAGTGCCTAAGGTACCTAAGTGGTTCAAAGTCGGAAAATGATACACACTACTAACCTAAAATACTACTAATGTTATAAGAATAGGAGACAAATGTATAGTTTTATTTTCTGTCTTTGAGGGAGAGAATTTTATACGCAAAGTATACATACATGTTGTAGCATATTATTACAGTGAGTCAGTCAAGTGTCATTGGAAAGAAGAAAAAGATATTGCAGACCCAAGGAAATGGTGGATTAGATCTATAGTTATCATGTTGAAAGGATTATATTGGAGTTGTATTCTGACAAAACCTCATAAATGAATAGACTGCTGCTAGCCTCCTCCTCCTCCTCCTCCTCCTCCTCCTCCTCCTCGTCCTCCTTCCAGCTCAGCCATCAAGTTCATTTGCTTTAAAATAGCATGATTCAGGGTAGTAGTTACATAGCAATTCCTCTTACCAATTTGAATATTTTTTGGGGATACATTTTATCATTGAATATATGAATGCATGGTAATAGTAAAGTAGGTGTGGTGGTAATTTTTGGATGGTAAAAATATAATTGATAATACATACATAGGTTAAATCATGTATTGCAAGTCCTGCCTCACCTCACCTCATCTCACCCTTCCATCATCGTATTAACAATAAAATACAATGAGGAAGACAATTTGATACACCTTGAGGATGGTAATATTGAAGCTTTTATCCATTGAGACCTAACATTGTGTGGATCATTGTATTACAGTGTGTTGTGTATTGTTTAACTTTGTATTCAACTGTTCATCCTTCCATTGCTGTATTGTTCCTTGGTTTCATGTTATAGTCACATACAGTCTATCAGTACCTAGTGTTGTAGTGGTTGGGGAGGCGATGTGTAGTATTATATTCATGGAGGTGGATGATGGATGGATGTACTCCACTCTTAAGTAAACCTAACCTTGTATCACCACCACCACCACCACCATCATTATCATCACCATATACTTGTGTCACACCAGTCATCACCATCACCACTATCATTGTCACTACTTGCCTTTGATCTGTGCCACACTTTAAGACTCACTTCTTCCTTCAATCTTCCGTACTCATACCTTTATTTACTCGCCTCCTTTGGGCTGACACCACTACCACCACTACCTGGCTGCTGCTGCCTTATTGGGGGAAGGAACTGGCTGGGGGAGGGACGGAGGGGTGAAGGGGTGAAGGGCTAGCAAACTGATACTAAGCTTTGTCTTGATTGCACCTACATGGGGTTTAAATATGATGAAATGAATAGAAGTATGAGTGACAAGCATAAATACATACATATATATATTGCATGTTTGAGTTTATAATGAATGACGTGCTTACCTAAGGATGCAGCATGTCTGGGGCTCTGTCAATTGTGAATATAGATAAACTCAAGCTTGAATGTGTGCCACCAATCCACGTGTGCTACAGGCTCTGCTCAAGCTGAACATGCTCCGGATATTTAGGAAGGTCTATGATGTAAACAGGAGCTGTGACTCAAATATAAGCTTTGCTGGAATATTCAACTTAGTAGTGTAGTTTGGTGATGTGGAGGGAATGGAAGGAAAGGAGATGACAAGGAAGATGTAGTATATTAAATGATGTTGTGGAGGTGAGGAAGAATATTGTAATGAGTGAGTGAGTGAGAGAGAGTTAGGAGTGATGAAGGTTGAGGGGAAGGAGTGTGCAAGGAGGGAGTGTATAGACAGGAACAAATGGAGATTTCTGTCTTGATAGAATTCCAAGGAATGAGAATGAAAGTAGATTAAGCTAAAAAAAAAATGTGTCTTGATAATTTTGGTATGAATTAACTGTTGTAATTTTTCCCTTATTTCTGGACTTGTATTTTAGTTTGAAGCAAATGATGTGCTTTGCTGATCAAGAAATATCATAATTAAATACAAAATATGTAACCTACATATTGTATTATGATTTACTTTCTACAGCTTGCATTTAGTTGGCAAAATTTGTGTATTAATTGATTCATGCTTGTAAGGTTTTGTATTGAAATTATGATGACTTAATTAATTGTTCTGAATTATCCAATGTTTTTCACTTAATCCACTTTGAAGAAGGAGAGTTTGAATAACACGTCAACACCTTCACTTGAACACTCACAACATTCACACGTCAACACCATCACCACAGGAACACACACACACACACACACACGCTCAACATTGTATGCATCATACCTGAAAAGAGGACACAAGGGGAAGCCAAGTGTACGTTTTAACCCCAAACAACACCTCATGGTAATACAGTACTGCCTTGAATACATTGATGTATTATACAGGGAAACTGACATAGCAAGACCTAATGATATACCTCCTTAGTCCCATGGTGGTGTGGGCGGGGAGCACACCCACACCACACACCCTGCCACTCACCCTGCCCACACACTACCCACACACCCTGCCACCCACCCTGCGCAACACCCTACCTACACACCCTGCCCCTGCCACACACCCTACCCACACACCCTGCCACCCATCCTGCATACACCCCTACCCACACACCCTGCCACCAATCCTGCCCACATCCTACCCATACACCCCGTCCCTGCCCACACCCTGCCCCTGCCATCTACCCACACACCCTGCCCCTGACACCCACCCTACACACTTTGTCCACCACCACCACCACTGCTACCTAACACAGTAAATCATGGGTTCCTAAGGTGGACAGTACCCGCCTCCCCTCCCCCCTCCGAACAATGGAAATATTGAGGTGGGGCACTGGGGCAGGTAAGATGGTAAGAAGGTAGGGATGCTGTTTAACATTATTGCAGTTATGAGGGAGTCAAGATGTGTTAGGGAAGTTAATTGTTTCATGGATCGAGAGGAATAGCAGATTATTTTGATATATTGCTAACTGTTAAGGATGATTATAATAGGGATGCTGTCTGAGATTATTGCAATTACAAGGGAGTAAAGATGTGTTAGGAAGGAGGAAGGAGTGTAAGGGTGATATTAACAAGAACATATAAGCTGCATGTTTGAAGGGTGACAGAAAGAGTTATTTAATTAGTGTGATTAATAACTATATTGTTTATGATGGTGATTGACCAGGCGAATGTGTCCTATATAACTTCAGAATTTGTGAAAAGGTAAGAATGAGTAATTGTAAGTATGCATCCATAGTTATTCTCTTTCCCTCCAGATTATAAGAAATTCAGGTATGTATCCTTAATTTACATATTCAGTGTTCAATAATTTATAAGGCGTCCTGCTGGGTGCCGCTTTTTTTTTGGACTTCCGACTGTACTCGTTTTCTTACTTATATTCTCTATTGCCTTTTTGTGTACTTATATTTTATACACTAAATTGAATACAGATTACCTAGCTTGCACCCTATAAGCCTAAGATATGTTTGGCCTGAATTCCTATGTAATGTTACGTAATAAATAGACAACTGAATATGACGCCAAACTCATTATTAGTCTTATAGCACATCCTGAAGCATAGATAAAATCACAAAACAGCTATGCAATTTATCGAAGTTATTTTTATAAGAAAGTAAATTACATAATACATAACTTTATTATCTTAGTGGTAATGTGGATAAAACTTTACATAGGAGTGTAAATAAGTTTGTCAACAGAACAGATCGGGGCGCGGGGCGGGGCGAAGGTAAGTAATATATGTTTAATGGTATTATTACTCTTATTATGGTCATTACATCCATGCCTTGCCCTGTGTGTGTTGAAGGGATAATAAAGTATGCCTACAGGTATTAATATCACTGTTTGGATAGGGATTAAAGCAGCTATATTGCCTTAGACTGTCAATTTCAAACCTTCACTTCAAAAACCTTGGAAATATTGCCTTTATAACTCCAGATTCCTGTTGTTAATATCTGCAAACTTATATTTCATGTATCTCTGAGTTTCCTGGTTTGTCGTAGTTTATAATGATGTTTTTTAAGTCGTTATGGAAGCAGGGAAACGGAATTATTTGATATATATTTTTATTTTCTACGTCCTACAGCATTGTTTGTTAGTTGTCAATCTGAACAATCTCTTCTTTTGTGTATTCCTGAGCTTACTGGTTTGTCGTAGATTATTATAACGGTTTATTTTTAAGTCGTCGGGATAGGAAAACAACTATTGTATATATAGATATACAATAGTTGAATTTACTAAAAGAAAATAGCAAGGTCACACACACACACACACACACACACACACACACACACACACACACACACACACACACACACACACACACACTTCATGTTGTAGGGTCAAGCTACATGTGTTAACTGTTAAGGGTCACAATAGGCGGGAAAAGAAAAAATAAATAAAAAGGTACAGATCAATGTAAATATATAAACACATGTCCTTAACTGTCACAGACGTGAACAAAAAATAACAGTTGTCCAATCAGCTACATTACTTTAAAAATACAATAATAATTAGTTTTTATTTCATACTCATCTTAATATTTGTACAAGATCAAATAAATACCTGTTTACTGATTACAGGTGTGTATGGCAATATTCTGCAGAGGCCAAGCAAGGTAGAGTGTCAGTCCTTGGTGTGTGAGGCTGTCTGTCAGGGTGTGAGGCGCAGCAACAACAACAACATGGCGGGGTTCGGCTTAGAGGAGATCGGCATCCCTGGTGGAGTGTACCTGAAGGAATCCTTGACCCATTGCACTGACCCCCTCAAGGCTATCGAGGAGTTCCAGGTGAGGTATAGGTGACCTTGACCTCAGGGATGGAAGATCATGAGGTCATCGGCTTACTGGTTTATTTTATTTGATTATTTATTTATTTATTTATTTATTTTGTTGGCGGCGTATACAGGCGATACAATTTAACTTTTCTGTATTTTTTATATATTGTATTTATTGTTTTATTTATTTATTTATTACTTTTTTAATTAATTTATCTTTTATTATTTTATTTTATTTTTTGTTTTGTTTATTTATTTATATTTTTTGTCCATCATTGTTGAAGTACTTTGACTTGAGAACAAACAGGTACAATGTAGTGCTAGATTGGTATTCCCATGTGTTCCTCAAACCTATTCTTCCCTTTACACATGAGGTAATATAACATTTTCACATCTTCCTCCATCATGAAGAACAAAGATTAACAATGTAGTGCTAGTTTACCTTGTCTTCCTCTACCCCTTTTGTATTCTCATTACACATAGGTAGTACAGTGCTTCTTCCAATTTTGCGAGTTCCAATTTTGCGAAATTTCAATTTTGTCACCAAGACCAATCTCCATCTCCTTAATACCAGGTACAGTAAAATGGTCATTTGAATTAATTTTACTATGGATAATGATAATGTTTATGTTTTTCTGTATTTTTCTTTATTGTAGGATGTATAATTACATGTATTTGTGTACAAACAAGGGCAAAAATATGACTAAAATCACCATAAGGTTAATCATTCCAATTTTACAAATTCCAATTTTGCGGCCTGCAATGTCGACCAATTTCACGCAAAATTGGATGGAGCATTGTGTAACATTATCAAACCTTCCTCCATTATTGTTATAGTACTCTACCATTTGTTTCTTCTTACTCTAACCTCCTTTGTGGTTCAGGTTGAGAATGGCATCCTGCTGCCATCCTTGCGTCCAATGCTGCACCTGTTGGATCTGCACGGTGTTAAACGGCTGGACTTCCACAATTCCATCATGGAGGTGAGTGGAAGGACGGGAGTGGATGGCTGGGATGTGTTGTTATGTGGAGTACAGTACTTAATAATGGTGTTGGGTTTCTTGGAAGGTTCTATTTTGATGAAAATATGAACATAGAAAATCTGAAGAAATACATATATTAATGTATGTTAATTTGCAAAACACACACTTCAATAATTACTTATGACCTCCACTTTTAACAGGAATTAAGAGACAAGCTCATCTCTCAAATCAGTGAACATGAAAAGATACACATTTTAATATATAATAATTTACAACACACACACACTTCAATAATTACTAATAACTTCTACTTTCAACAGGAATTAAGAGACAAGCTCATCTCTCAAATCAGTGAGCTAGGTAAGAGGGAAGGCAGGGAGAGGGACCGTAAGTTGAAGGAGCTGCTCACTAAGAGTTTCCCGGTGATCAAGATAAAGGCGTTGCGTCCTGTGGTGATGTGTATCCTGAAGCACATGTCACACGTGGAGGACAAGTACCTCAAGATTCTGGTGAGTGTGTGATGGTGGTGATGATAATGGTGATGATGGTGATGTTGTTTCATTAAAGTCAAAACAATGGTGATGATGTTTAATTATAGTGAATGCTTACTATGCCCTTGTTGCCTTGCAGGTGAGGGATAGAGAGCTGTACGAGGCTTGTGACACAGAGGTGAAGCGACAGATATGGAAGGATTCACAAGCACTGTTTGGTGATGAGGTTTCCCCGCTGCTCACAGGCTACATCACCAGTAAGGAAGACACTCTGTTCAATGTGGAGAACCTCACTAACCTCTTCTTCAGCCCATCCCCGAAGGTATAGGATCTGATCGGTTTTTGTTTGTTTATATGTTTGTATCTGACGTATTCATCTATATATATATTTTTTTTTTTCTTATCTATTTTTTTCTTCTTGTCTATTCTTTCCTAATCTATTTTGTTTATTCATTTTTTTCCGGATCTATTTTTTCTCTCATCTATTACATCTATTATTGTTTTCCTTATTCACTTTATTGATTTATTTATTCCTTATTTATTTTATTCTATTATCATTTTTTCCTGATCTATTTTATTTATCTATTTATTCATTTTATATATATTTTCTTTACTGTCTAACCTAACCTAGTAAACCAAACCTAATAGTAACTCCTCTTCACCAGCCCTTAAAGTGTAACATTACCAACACCTACAGTATAATATTAACCTATTTAACCACACCTTATACTAACACCTCCACCCACCACACCTTACAGGCCAGACGTCAGGGCGAGATGGTACAAAAACTGGTACACATGATCGGCAAGAACGTGAAGCTATACGACATGGTGCTTCAGTTCCTGCGCACACTCTTCTTACGCACACGCTTCATCCACTACTGTTCCTTGCGTGCCGAGCTGCTGATGGCGCTGCACGACAAGGAAGTACATGACATAATTGCCGTGGATCCGTGTCATAAGTTTACCTGGTGTCTGGATGCCTGTATCAGGGAGGGGAAGGTGGATGCAAAGAGGTGAGGTTAGGTTAGGTGATGGTTGTTTTGGGTGTGATGGAGGGAAGGAGGGAGGGAAAGAAGGGAGGAAGGAGGGAGGGAGGGAAAAGAGATTGTGCTCTGTATGTGTTGATATTATGAGGGAAAAGTATGAGGTATGAGAACTTTGTTAATATTATTATAAATGTTATAATGTTTTGTTATAGAAATACAAGATATAAGTAGCATTTCAAGGATCTTCTGCCTTACACCTTGTTTTATTTCTATTCTTTTATTATCATTTATCATCATTTATTCATTATCATCATCCTTGCACAGGTCGAGGGAGCTTCAAGGGTTCCTAGACAGCATCCGGCGAGGTCAGGAGCAGGTGTTGGGTGACCTTTCCATGATCCTGTGTGACCCTTACGCCATCAACTTCCTGGCCAACTCAGTAGTGCGTCTCCTGCAACACCTCATGAACAATGAATCCATGCCAAGGGTGAGGATGTACACTAGACTACTGCACTCCACTTTAATATACTACACTCTACTTTACTCTACTCTACTGTGCTTTACTTTACTTTACTCTACTGTGCTTTACTCTACTCTACTGTGCTTTACTCTACTCTACTGTGCTTTACTCTACTCTACTGTGCTTTACTCTACTTTATTCTACTCTATTCATGGATGTAGAAATGATAATAAAAAGTAACTATTAAGTGACAAGAAAACCAGAGTAGAATTCCAAAGCTTTCTATCTAAATCTTTTCTTCTATCTTTTTATCTATATCTATTTATCTATTTATTAAGGTGACATTCCACTAACACACACACACACACACACACACACACACACACACACACACACACACACACACACACACACACACACACACACAGAACAAGTAATATACAGCATCACCTTAATAATCCATGTGTTTTCTTTTTTCAGGATAACTCAGTGTTGGTGTTGATGCTGAGAATGCTGGCGCTGGGACTGCACAGCTGGGACATGCTGGGACATGATTGAGAGCCAGGTGAGAGGAGGAGGAGGAGAAGGAGGAAGAAGGAAGACAAAATGAGGAGATAAGAATTGAGAATAACAAGATGGAAATTAAGAAAAAATAAAAAAAGTAACAAGATGATATAAAGGAAAAGAAATAACGAGATGAAATATAAAAAAGAGAAAGAGGAGGAGAAGAAGAAGAAGAAGAAGGAGGAGGAGGAGGATAATAATAATGACATAGTACTCTTCATTATATATTGTGTTTCCTCAATTCTACGTCTCTTCCACAGCTTTTCCGGGAACCCAAGTTGGACCCGCAGATAGTGACCAAATTCCTCCCGGCTCTTGTCTCCCTAATGGTGGATGATGACGTGCGCCGCTTGAACGCTCGCCTCCCATTGGACGAGAGGGAGTCTGCCATCACTATTATTGACCACTCAGGTGCGCAGACTAACCTATTTTATTAGTATCTTCTTAAGTGTGTGTGTGTGTGTGTTGGGGTCATGTTAGGTAAGAATGAGTTATTTAATACAAGGAAAAGTTTTGATGAATATGAGTATTTTAAGTCATCATCATCATCATCATCATCAATATCTTTCATGCATTCTCTCCCTCCCTCCCTCAGCCATCTAACAAAAATAAAATCACACCAAACAAAACCATCAAACAAGTCACTAATTAACTCATTTATGGCTTTCTATCATTAACATATCACTCATTACTATACTCATCACACCTCTCTTCATACTGTCATCCACACATCTCCCTTGGTACTGTCATCCGCACACCTCCCTTGGTACTGTCATCCGCAGGTCCACCGCCGGATGCCTACCAAGCCTACCTCCAGGAGAGCAGTGTGGCGTGCATCCTTGCCATGTACTACACTCTGCACACCGCCACACGCAAGGACAAGACAGCACTCATGAGGGTGTTGGGGACTCTTGCCACATGCCACCAGGACCGTGCCTTCCAAGATACCTTCCTACACTCCCTGGTTAGTTGTCCTTCCTTCCCTTCCTTTCTTTCCCTTCCCTTCCATTCCTTTCTGCCTTCCCTTTCTCTCCCTTCCCTTGCCTTCCCTTCCATTACCTATCTCAGTTCCTGCCTTTTTTCCCTCCTTCCTTTCTACCTTCCTACACTCCCTGGTTAGTGTTCCTTCCTTCCCTTCCCTTCCCTTCCATTCCCTTCCCTTCTCTTCCTTTCCCTTCCCTTCCCTTCCCTTCCCTTCCCTTCCCTTCCCTTCCCTTCTTTCCTTTTTTCCCTCAACATTCTTTCCTACATTCCCTGGTTAGTTCCCGGCTACTACCCATCACCTTTACTTTTCATTTATTTTCTTTATTTCTTTCTTTATTTATTGTTTGCATCCTGATTCCTTTTTCTCTCACCAGGTGGCAGCCTTGATACCCATGGCTGATGACTTTGCCACCGAGGACTTCTGTACGGTTGTGTTCGACGAGTTCTTCTTCACCAACATCAACCGAGAGAATGTAATGCGTCACGTTATCAAGTTGGTTTGGTACGTTCACCCCAAGCTGCCTCCCGCCCGCCTTGACACCCTACAAAAGGCCTTACAACCAGGCCCTCACCAGGTATATGCAACACTTCACCAGTATAATATAGTGTGTGTGTGTGTGTAAAAAAAAAAAAAAATCCATCCATCCATCTGCTGAAACTCATGCCCCTTTATATGCCTACCCGTAATCATGCCAACTCTATTCTTTAACTACATCCTGTTACCCTAATTTGGCATTCTTTTATTTTAACACATTTTTTTCTTTAGGGAACCTGGAATTAAGTGGGGTTTTTTATATCGTTTTTATGTCCTTGGCCGGTTCTCTAATAGTATAAAAAAGAAAGTATTTACACCACACACACACAAGCAGACATTAGTAACCTTTTCTGTCATCTGTTACATTACCTTACATAACCTCACATCCAACTAAGATTACTTCATGTATCCTTCTACCTCATCTTCACATGTATTTGTATTTTCAACTCATTCATTTAAAACCTAACCTAACCTAACTATAATCTGTACAAGTTATCCTGTCACTCCTTCCACTAAAACCTAACCTAACTATAATCTGTACAAGTTATCCTGTCACTCCTTCCACTAAAACCTAACCTAACTATAATCTATACTAGTTATTCTATCACTCCCTCACTAAAACCTAACCTTACCTTACCTTACCTTACCTTACCTTACCTTACCTTATCTTACCTTACCTTACCTTACCTTACCTTACCTTACCTTACCTTACCTTACCTTACCTTACCTAACCTAACCTAACCTTCCACTAACATATCTACTTTCATTTCCATCCTTAGGGAGAAGCCATCCAGACCCTTTATGAGAAATTCCAGACCAGATTACAAGAGTTCCAAGACATTCAGAACCAACCCACTCCTATGACGGAAATGGACTCCCCTCTCATGGCTGTGCCCACTCCAGCTCCAATACAATAGTTACCTGCTCTCTCTCTCTCTCTCTCTCTCTCTCTCTCTCTCTCTCTCTCTCTCTCTCTCTCTCTCTCTCTCTCTCTCTCTCTCTCTCTCTCTCTCTCTCTCTCTCTCTCTCTCTCTCTCTCTCTCTCTCTCTCTCTCTCTCTCTCTCTCTCTCTCTCTCTCTCTCTCTCTCTCTCTCTCTCTCTCTCTCTCTCTCTCTCTCTCTCTCTCTCTCTCTCTCTCTCTCTCTCACTTTATCTGTATTTTTCTTTCCTATCTCTCTTTCCCTCTCACTCTATTTGTCTTTCTCTTTCCTATCTCTTTCCCTCTCACTCTATCTCTCTTTTGCTCTCCCTCTTTCCCTCTCACTCTATCTCTCTTTTGCTCTCCCTCTTTCCCTCTCACTCTATCTCTCTCTCTAGTAGTATTTGTTCTTTCTTTCTCTCTTCCCTCTCACTCTGTCTCTATCTCGTAGTCTTTATTCTTTCCTTTATATAACTTATCTTCCCGTATTCAATGTCCTTTGGTGAGCACAAGGCGATGATGCAGAGTCTTGAAAAACCTGAAAATTGTTTATGTAAAAATACACTTTGATTACTAATTAAGACCGTTTTTTTTATCTTATCTTATCTCTCTCTTTTTTTAGGTAATGTGTGTTTTAAGTACTGTATCAAGGAAGATATATTTATTTCACTGCCTTGGTTAGAAATGAACTGTCCTTAACTACCCTCACGTCTAATGGTGGGGGTGAGGGGGAAGCTAGTTTGAGTCGTTGCCTTGTTTGGTCATTAACATCACACACACTCCTGCTGAAAATGTTAGACTGAATTTCCAAAGTTTATCGTTTTCAGTAACTAAGAAATAAGTATACAGTTTCTAAGCTTTATAAATATATCAAGTTTATTCTTTTTTTACGCGACAAGGTAATGTAATGACGGAACAAGCAGTCATATCATTGTATCTGAATCACTTAATTACATCAAGATCCGGTTCAAATTGGTGTTCGAGGCTTCAAGTTTTCTGGACAGCGGGTCCACGGCAGCTGCCTCTCAGTGGTCACCAAGGCGTCATGGTGGGCGGGTGTGTGGGGCAGAGGACGGCAGTTAAACAAGACTAATTTTCTAGCCTTTGTGTCCTTACTGCTTGGGAAAGACTACATTGGCGGAATTGATACAAGGATATGCAGGTAAGTGTCTTTGTGTGTGTTTATGATGCGGTTTTGTAGTGTTATTTAGTCAGCCTTACAACAACAATGTAATTTTTTTTTTTTTGTGTGTGTGTATGTGTTATTCATCATGGTCTGGAGTATCACGTGCTGGATTAGTGATCGTCAGCCATTATCCTCCCGGCAATAGGTCAGAGACGGATCTATGTATGTGTGTGTTTGGGGGTAGGGGTTGGCAGGAAGGCTGAGTGGTTTAGACTTCAGAATAACTCTACAATAAGCTGTAAAGTTTATAAACCTTTTCATTAATGACTCCCAGACTGCAACAAATAGGACTGAAGATGATAGGAAAGGCAGCTGGGTAGGCAGAGGAGGACGACAGAACCTTGCCTCTTACTTGTTTGTCCTTACGCCTTTCCCTTTTTCATTCCTTACTTTATAATGTTCATGTTTTTTTGAAGGTGTAAAGTGTTCTCTTCACTATCATTTAACAGAACCTTGTCTTACTCCTACTTATCCATCCATACGCGTTTCCCTTTTCATTCCTTACTTAAAAATGTTCATCTTGTCTTCTGAAAGGTGTGTCGTGTTCCCTTCTATATCATTTGACAGAACCTTCTCCATATAGTTCTGTCAGCACGTTGCCAGAGTGTGAGGTTGTAGGTTGTAAGAGAACCTGTTCTGTTCATGTAGTTCAGTAATCATCATCTTTATAGAACACTTTGTCTCACAGCTGGTACCAGTTTTCTTATGTATTCTCATGTATGTAATCTCTCTTATCATTATGTGTACACCTTCACTCTTCCTTCCTCTGTTTTATTTTCTAACTTGTCTGTTCATGTGCATTCTCTTACTACCGTTTGTCAATATTAGACTCCTATCCACCACATTGAGATTAGAAGTTCGAGGTAAATTATATATATTGTCGGCCAGTGTTCCCTCCCCCCTTTCCACCTTGTCCTGACCACCGCCTTCCCTCAGTACCTTCATCACGCCTGGAGGACAAACCATACCATAGCTTAATGTTTGTGTGAGGTGACAAGGCAAAGCAGACACTATGAACCTGTAATATTTATTAAAATTATCCTTTATCATGCTATAATGTATGGAATGTTTTGATCAGGTTAGTAGTGTTGTGATGCAGCTTATACTACTACAGGCACGACTCTGTCAGCAACACTGCACTGCAACACAAACATCAAGGCAAAGAACAAACTCAAACATAGAGTTCACTCACTCAACCGTAAAACAGTAATATATATATATATATATAAACATTTGATCAGCAGGTAATATAATAACTATTTACACGCAACTCACACCATCATAATAAAGTTGATAACATGTATCAACTCGGTATATCTCTCAGTTTTTGTTAGTTAATTATAACATGGCAATATCATTGTCTCCTCACAGTCTTTAACATTTCTTTACGCACACAATTACTGTCAACTCAGGCTGCTGACACACAAATCAACAGCAACAGTTTCACTCACAGTACTCGGTCCTTCTCTCCGTAAATGGCATCAATAACAAAATCAGTCACACTGAAATATAAGTAAAGTGGAACATTAATCAATATTGTTACACAAAACTGTTACTGCACAATTGTAACATTAGTGATTACTTCAAAATAAGGAAGCGAGGAAAACTTAAATGATATGTTACGAAAACAATTTTGATCACAAACTTTGCAATCTTTTTGGAAATCAACTTGTCATTATTTGTGCAAAGATCAACAGGTGGATGCAAAACAAATATTTTTACTTAGCTTGACTAAAATTACAATAGATATTCTAGAATAAGGATTTTATGCTTTTCTCATTCACTAATATTAACAAATCAAATATTCCTTTTCAAACAAAATAAATATTTCAACTCGCACATCTTCAACAGCTTTAGTCAGTTAAGCTGAAACTTGTTCCTGAACCAAAACCAAATACTGTAACAATCTAACTGTTGAATGGGAAGTGTGTTTCAGTGGCTTCCTAGCATTACTTTCCCTTTGGTGTTGTACAAGTGTAATGATCAAACAGTACAATATGAATACATAATACTAACCCAACTCTCACAATAAACAAAATTAAATAAATGAGGCAAATATCATATAAATCATGAACACAAAGTACATGACACGTCTTGGCTTATAGGATCACACAATTTGCCTCGTTTGTTTTTGTCTATTGTTAATAATTTCTTTGA
The DNA here is from genome assembly GCA_036785275.1 of Cancer borealis. Taxonomy (NCBI): domain Eukaryota; kingdom Metazoa; phylum Arthropoda; class Malacostraca; order Decapoda; family Cancridae; genus Cancer; species Cancer borealis. The sequence continues at coordinate 15,722 of JAXIVD010001985.1, read as the reverse complement.
ATAAGATGTTAATGCATATTAATAATTACCATGTTTTACACCAACGGGAAAAAAAAAACTATTCAATGTCCAATCGGCTAAGTTTACAAAATGTGTTTAGATTCCAGAAGCAAGTTTCGGCTGAACGGATTACAACACACCATTGGACTGTTATCACAGACACATTATTAATTATCATTGTTTCCATAGTTGTGGTTAGTCGAGGTCATCCAAAACTTGTGTTCAAACACCATTGTGAAAGTCAAGACAAATTAGTAAGTCACGTGACCAACACCTGGGAGACTCAGCTGGTGCCTGTATTAATTCCTGAATAATGTGTCATTACAACACTGTATTTTGATCACATTATTACTGTTACCCATTGAATCCCAGGCAGTGATGTACTCCCACATAACCTTTGTAACACTGTACTAGGCAGGCCTGCAGACCAGTCAGTACACATGAATACATACACAGTTGTCATTCAGTCATAATAATTTGTGATATTATGTTCTCTGGATGACCAAGACTAATCATGCAGATAATTTGGAGGGAAGTATTTTATTAGTTAGTGTAAACTTGTACAGCCTTACATCAACACGCATCTGGACGGTATCAGGTTAGTTAACTTTTGATGATGAATAATTACAATGTGTTCATTCACTTGACAACTTTGATCATTTCTTTGCCTTCAGTGTTCAGGAGGAACATTTACGTTCATCAATATCTGGTTTATGAATCTGGTAAAGTATAATTTTACAGCAATCAATCTCTAGATTAAAATGCCCATATATCATTCATTCTTACACACACACACACACATATATCATTCACTCACACACACACACACACATATATCATTCACTCACACACACACACACATATATCATTCACTCACACACACACACATATATCATTCACTCACACACACACACACACACCTAGTTACTAATAAATGCTTTGCATTCTATTTCAAGTTGCATACTATATCTAAGCTAAAGAGTCACACTACATGTGCGTGAGCCACAAGACCAGAGTACAGTACTACACTACTTAATATATCAAAATTTATCTCCACTTACATCATTTAAAAACAGTTGATATTCTATACAAACTGATTTTACTTGTTAACATTACATGACAGTTGATACTCAGCAAGGTACTGTAGATGACCTTTCAATAATGTTCAAACCTTCATGACACAAACGACCTTCAGATGGTTGGCACAGTGTTATTAGTTGTCAGGAATGTGTGGGAAGACGATGCATCAAGGCAGGATCATAACTATAGGGAGGGATGCAGGGAGTGTGCTGGAACAACAACATACATCTGCACAGGGAAGCTGGGCTGGCTGTTTGTTGGAGTAATCACTTGGAGTTCATGAAAGCATAGAATCAGATTAAGATGAACATCACAGATTTGGAAAGTGTCACAATTTTTAGACAAGTTAGCACCTAAATCATGAATAAATAACTTTGATACACCTGCTTTGGCCTCATTCAAGATGATGTCAACACCACCTTCAGTTTTCCTTTGGCATCCGAGCTGTCCTTTCAATGTGGTTAAGTGGTGCATGAAGATGGCAAACTAGTACTGTGTGTGGTAGGAGGATCTGGCTTGCGTGGGAGGGGCACGTCAGTGGACACATTGGAACAATACAATCACGTTATTCTCTGCATATCATGGAAAGCAAATAAAAGGGACAGGAGGAGGGGCTGGTGACCTCCACTGTGTTCACTCTTCCTATTATAAGATGGCGTAGATGGGGAGAGGAAGGCCAGTTGTAAGATAGGATAGGGTGAAGGAGTACATGCATGAAAGAGTTGCTGATAGAGGGGAAGGGATCAAACAGGCAAGGAGGGAGAGTTTGGATAGAGAGGTAGAGGCTCTTCTGCCGTGACCATCTCTTTTGGAGGATGTTTCCAGATGGATCGGCGGCATCAAATTATAGATAGATGTCTCGGCTACCCATGAGGGATATAAGCCTGTTATATAAATATAGAATAGATAAATACTTTTACCAAGCAGTCATATGATACATTACTTGTACAAACTAACTTTTACATGTCCCAAATACTGCCATTCACATATTAAATATAGACAGGTGAAGCTGTGCTGTATTAGTAATCTGGTCATTAAGTGATAAAATGCTTTGCACTAAACCCATTCAACATCCTTCACGTTTTGTTGATCCTTGGTTTCTTTTGTTTTGCAGACCAGCCATGAGTGTTACAGAGTCCATCATCATGAGTGATACAAACACTTCAATGGACACTGCAAACTTTCAACACAGGTCAGTAGTAGTGAATGCACATTGTACACTTATAACGAGTCTTAATAGGAGAAAACTTTATAGTTGGAAGCTTTTGTAAACTTAATTGAATGGAATCATTGTCTGTCTATATAAAATTGGTTAGCCATGATGAGGCATTTAGGGTTCTAGGAGACTTTACCCTCCCCTTCCCCTCGGTCTCTTTCCTTTCCATAAGATAAGATTCCTGGACCCCTCACTGTCCTTTTTGTAGCCTTTTATGATCTACAAGGAATACTGAAGCAGTGTTCTTGCAGCCCCCAACCCCACCACCACAGGGTAAAAGATCATTAATTCTAAAAAACTGATTCTTAAAACCACACATCAATTATTTAATATCAATCAGGCAGTGAATCGATTATCACATGTAAGGTAATGCTTTTTTGTCTGCATAGTTTCTTCCTTGACATAAATTAACATGAGGCATTAACATGGCATTAAAACATTGTACTTGGCAACAGTATTCAATGTGTTATCCATCTACACCCAAGAAAAATTATTTGAGTTTACTTTCTGATTCAGTGTGTTCCAATTGCTTGTGTAGCTTTTGAGTGTACAATGAGCCTTGGTTAACATTATGTGACGGAAGGTGAGTGTGTTAAAGTGAACATAAGAAGTGTGGTGCATAGATCTAATGCATCAAGATAAAGTGTTTTGTTAAATCAAGCATGTGTGTGTGTGTAGCTTTCATCCCTTGCTTCTGTAACATACCACCAAGAATGAAAGTGTCTGTTCACCACCATCACAATTATACTTTTAAAGGTTATTACAGCACCTGCATTACATACATTATTTCATCCACACCACTGCAATGAACCCAATAAAACATCTAATATTTATGTTGCTGAGGTCTTAGACAAATGTTCAGGTTATTCTCTTTAAAATTATAACTTCACTACCTCTTAAACATATATTGTGGATCCATGTTTGAAAGGCAAGGCTAACCCAGCCCGCCGTGCATCCAGTGAGCAAGGAGGTGAAGCTGACTCAGGCCTTGCACAACACATGTTCAAGAGGAAGCTACACTCAGATCACCCGAGTCAGGAATGTGTAGATAAATGAGCAAACAATGACCAGAATGCACTGTAGCTGAGATGCACTATAACCACCTTACTGTTCTGTTGGCATGGCATGGCATAACACCGCCATCATATTCAATACAAACTCTCATCACATTCACACGCGTCCATCCCTTCCTCACATCTTCACACAGGATATAGTCACCTTCAAACAGTCTGTAGCAGCACCAGTTCATAGAATATCCGAGTACCACCACATTGTTCTTGCTACATTTCCATTTGTACTGCTTTGGGTCCTTGTGTCCCCATAACTAGGACACACACACACACACACACTTACACACTCACACACACTTACACTTACACTTACACTTACACATACACACACACACACACTTACACTTTTACACACACACACACAGTTCACATGAGGCAGCAGCAGGAGTGGGCATCAACACCTCCAATCACCTCCGTTGGGTTGCCACAGAATTTCCGAGGCGCCACAGAGGGTGAGGCCGGCGGACGGTACGACACTGTGTCAACTCGGACAGAAGACGCAGAGAACTCGGACCCATTGGGGTGAGGCTTTGATTCGTAGTCTGACGTGGAGAGGGAGTATGTGCTGGCGGTGGAGGAGGCCGGGGAGAGGGTGTATGAGTTCTGAGAGGCTCGGGATAAAGCTCGTTGTTTTTTCAGGTCTGCCAGAGTCCCGGGAGAGAACGGGTTCACTGTAACGGTGACGTGAATGTCAATCTTGCTGCCGCCTTCACCACTGTGTGTTACCATACCACTCCCCCCGTTGCTGCTGCTGCTGCTGCCACCGCTGCCCGCTGCTACAACCTCCTGCCGGGGGTTAGAGGAGGTCCTGGGGGGAGGGATGGGAGGAGGGGCCACCTGGGGAGCATCTATACAGTCTGTGATGCCTTTGTGTTCTGTTGTAGACTCAAGTTTGGTGGAACTGGAGGTGGAGTTGGATCTCACAAGCAAATCTCTCTCCCTCTTTGGTAGGACGGCTGAAACTGATGGGGAAGTGCATGTAGTTAAAGGTTCATTAAATGTTGAATATTCTATTGTTGCATTGCATTGTCAAGTGTTTGAACAATGGACTTCCTTTACAGGCTCTAAATTCCTGGTGTGGGAAACAAACATCATCCAAAAAGATGACCAAAGACACCAGCCACACACAAACACAAGATATGGTGACGGTAAGTGTTAAGTCTGTCTGTTAATAAGGACCAGGATGCCTTCACTCATACTAGCTACATCTGATGCCTCAAGGAATGAATGAAGAGTGGCTGTTGAATGTTTCTAACGCCTTCTTTCATTGTATCCACCACACTCGTACACACACTCTTTGTCATCTTACTTTGTGGCATTATTCTTTGTGATCAAACCATCTAAGGAGGATGTGATGCTGCCTTTATCACCTTCAACCACTCCTCCACATTTCATTTCTTCAATTCTCCTTCCAACACACTCTTTCCTCAAGCCTCACAACATTCATTATACAATACTCACCGGAGGACACGATGATACTTTTATCTTCCTCATGAAAGAGTGCCGTGTTCTCCTTCTCCCTTTCCCTCTGTTCCTTCTTGAGCTTCTCTTCCTCTTCTTCCACCATGAACTTATCTCTGAAAATACACAAGCATGTCAGGAAGAGTTGTTGAGGACAATGTTGTACAATGTTACCCTTAAAGGCTCCTCCTACATCATTATAGTGTCAGGGCACATAAATTTGCAGTATTTTCCTGATAGTTTCCTTGTCAGTTGTGTTCTAAGGTGAATACATTAACAAAATTTGCACATGTAAATATTGGTGTGTGCAGTATTCAAGAATGTTTCATTAGTAGTGAGTGTTGAGTTTATGGGACAAGTATCAACATAAGGGAGTAATGTTAGAAGCACCAGGTTTGATAAGACCAGTTTGTGTGATGCATTCCTAGTGTTGAGAAACCCTTAACAATAATGACTTGAATTAACAACATTATTCAACTGCTTAAAACAAACTTGACAGTAAAGTGACGCATCTCAAACTAGGAACTTGTGTTATCACATAATAATATTTCTAGTCACCCAACACATACATGGCAGTTTTGGGGAAAAACTACAACCAATTATGGTTTTCTCACAAATTGTTTTTCTCCATGTTTTTTCCCTTATATTGAATTCATCATTATAAGTATAAGTTAGCTTGCATCATTAAGACCTCCCCTTGCAGCTATATAAATGCAGCCATCAATCCATCAATCATTGGGGGGATACACTGAGGCTCGCCCACCCTCCGACGCCACCCCGGGTGATCACCCCGTGCAAGTCTCCATGCAACTCCCTTCCCATACCAAGTAACTCCCAACAGGAAGCATCAACTTGCCCCATCCATGAACCTTGGCCTCCTCCACCATACGTGACAGAGCCCTGTACTGCTCCCAGCCAGTCTAACCCACCCCGTGACCTCGGACGCCCCTCAACACACCCTCTGGCAGCCTCAAGAGTATCACGTTTGAAGGTATCCCACAGTTCTACCGGGTCCTCAAGGGCATTGAGCACTTCAAACCAATTTGAGACTGTCAGTGCATACTCATGAGCACAAGTCCTTCAGTTTTTCAAGATGGAACACACTGTGATCACATCTTGATATCTTTCTGGACTTGACATGAAGCTTGAATGTTCCAACAAGCCTGTGGTCAGTTCTATACCAAGTCCAGCGGTGCAGCTCTGGTCTCTGATACAAAGAACCTGCAATTATCAACCTTCTGAATTTTGCAAAATTCAGGAGAGAGCTGTTGGTGTTCCTGGTAGCAGAGCCTCGGGGACCAACACATAACTCATAGCCAGCATACAAATGACCTTGTCACATCAAGACCACTTCTTGCAGCTATATAAATGCAGCCATCCTTTGTGTGACTGTTGTGTCTTCAAATGATCCTTGACTCTGAAATCTTGTCAATACTTAGTAAAACTTACTTGGCACTAATAGAGGTGGGGGTGGTGGTGGTAGTGTTCCTGGTAATGGATTGACTCTTGTTGGTGGTGTTGGCGTTCTTGTTACTGGTGGTGGTGTTGATGTTGTCAGGAATCACAGCAGGGAAGGAGGTCATGGGGGATCCTTCACCCTCCTTCACTGTGCGGAGGGAGCTTGGGGAGGGGGAGGTGTCCTTGAAGTGCTGCTGCTCAGAGTCCTGAGATGCATCATAACAAAACTTATATAAAATAATACACAACAATTATCAAAGATACAGATTCCTAGCACGCCATAAGTTGTACACATCATCTTACAGTTAATGGTACAACACTTTAAACATCACATCTGTAAACTATAAATCAGTATAAGAAATCTTAAATATATTCTGGAAGCACCACTACTTTGTCATAATATTCACCTCCCAATGTTACACTTCCTTCATCTCCAATAGAGCGTAAGGAAGGCAGTTTACTCAGCTGCACAAAGTTTAAACAGCATCACAACAGCTGCATAACAACCACCAGTCCTTACCATTGGCTTATTTTTACTTTCCAGCTGCAATCTTATCCTGGCCTCCTCCTGCGCCTCCTTCTTGGGCGTCAACGTCTTCTCCCGGATGGATGTGCGTCGGACTGACTGTGTGCGCGTGTTGGAGTGTGCACGACGGATCTGTGGACGGAACAACATGTCAGGCAAACCACACATACATGGACTCGCATGAGATGGTGTTGACATGACATCATCACCTCATTAATGATGTAACTCTTCACTAAACACTGCAGTGAATGTGTCATCATCATCTACTGAATAAACTCCTTCAACTTACCCTTCTGGTGTGGTCATGTAACCTTTTAGTCTCCAGTTCATTGATGAGTTGCATTATCCTCTCCCTCAGCTCAGCATCCTCACAGATATCTGAGGAAAGGAACAATAATGATCAAACACATTCATAACACATCATCATGACTGCATGTGTTCTCTGTACACAAATATTAGGTTTACATTCCATGCAGTATTTATGAGAAGTACACATGAGCGATCTGTACACAAATATCATTAGGTTTACTGATATTGATGAGAATTACAACTTTGCAGAGTAAGTATTATGTAGCTGTGGTCTGCAAATATTAAAAAGCAAAGACTTTTTATCACACATGATGATTACATTGAGGACAAGTATGAAGAATCAAATTAGTAAATGTTAGTTAGTTTGAGGTAATAAGGTGTTAGTGCAAGACAAGGCTGAGAACACACTCCTCCCTCCTCACCATAAGGTGTTTCCTGGTTCTTAGTGCGTGCGTGAAGGTTGGCACCGTTCTGCACCAACATCTCCAACACATCAGGCTGGAAACACAACATTAATCACTAATATAAATATTCTCAACATTATAATGATACTCAATTGTGAAATACCTTACTTATGTTTTAAAAATTTTTAAGAATCCATACAATTGAAGTTGAAATGTGTTTTATACTACTTGTTTTTAGGTATAGATGAATACAGCTGCACTATAAGTTAATTCATCTGAGGTCACATACACAGTATGTACAGTTGTCCAATTGAAGTGGAAGGCATCCATCCACACAACAAAGGTGGAGTATGATCCCTACACATGATGGTGGATAAGATATGAACTAATGATTCAACATGCAGCCTCACTTCATTCTAAATAAGTGAAGGTAGGGAGTAGAACCAGCTAAACATCAGCCATTGTGGAGTATTGGAGCACCAGAATCACTATAATTTAAATAATGAGTATCAGTACAAGCCAAAGGATCAGTATTAGTACATCCAAACTTAAACACACACTCGCCCTCAAGACCCTACAGTTAGATGCTAAGAGTGAAGCTTTCTCAAGTCCCTCCTCAGCCTTGGCATCACTTGGTGTTGAGTTTTTTTTAATTTCAACATTAATTTACAATAAAGGCTTAAAGTTCTTTTTTTATGATGTACTATTTCAAGTCTTTCGTGCGGCAATATAAATAAAATAGTTTTGTGACCACTGTGACCCCCAGGCTCCTGAATGAAGACTCACATGTCCCCAACAGGCAGCAGCATGGAGGGGTGACCAGTCATCATGGTCCCTAGCCTCTGTGGGCACACTCTGGCTCAGCAGGTACTCCACCACTCGCACATATCCATTGGCTGCAGCGATGTGGAGCTGTGGACCAAACACAACACCATCATCATCATCATCATTATAAGTAACCTCACTCCACAGAATTCTAATGGATGGTTTGGTAAGGACAGGCACACAATTATGTATCACCATTACCAACTCTTTTCCCAAATCAATACATTAAGTTATTCACCATTACCTAAACTTGAATAAACACTTGACACACACCATCATTTCCCTTCACTACCCTCCCCATGAACAAACCACAACACCACCACTAAGTCAACTGAGCACCACCATCCTGTACTCACTGGTGTGGCTCCTTGGTGGTCCCTAAACATTAGACTCTGTCCCTGGCTCTTCATCATCTTGAGGTGGTTGAGCATGCGCGTCTCCGTGGCCGAGCGAGTATCATCAATGAGGGTCTGAGTCACGCCCCGGCTGGCCATCTCCCCCTCAATGTAGTCTAGCGTTGCATCGTCCTCACAGATGTCATAAGGCATGTTGCCATCAGCATTGACAGCCAGCAGGTTGGCACCCCTGAGGAAAGGCAGCAAGTGAGGCACTACCAACACACATTCTTTGGAGAACCCGAGTGTATTAATATTAATTTATTCATTTATGTATATAGATATTGGAGTGGGATTGAGTGTATTAGTGAAGTGATTAAGACTGGCAGATTTGTTTGTTTGTTTGGTCGGCCACCCACCCGCCCCCACATCCCTACCAGCACCCTTCACCTCACCCCACACTCAAACCACCCACCCCACACCCATCCCTTCCAACTTCTTCACCCTTCACCTCCCCCAACACCCCACACACCCACACATTACCTTTCAGCCTTCACCTCACCTACCAACACCCACACACCCTTCCCCTCCCCCACCTCACCTTGCAATGAGGAACTTTGCCAGGTGCAGGTGCCCACAGGTGGCTGCAGCGTGCAAGGGTGTCCACTTCTCTGAGTCCTGTGCGTTGACATCTGCGCTGTGCTGCACCAACAGTCTCATCATCTCCTCGGAGTCATCAATACAACACTGGTGGAGGGCGGTGAGGCCGTCCTCGTTGGTGGAGTCTGGGTTCACTCCAGCCTCAAGCAGGACCTTCACTGTAACACAAACACAACAATGAATATACAGTGAATACAAAAGATACAGTATATAAATCCAATTAATATAAAAGATGTAAATACAGTACAGTAAATTAATCCAATGAATATATATATATAAAATGTAAATACGATAAATAAATCCAATGAATATAAAAGATGTGAATACAGTAAATAAATATAATCGTAAATACAGTAAATAAATACTTTTACTGAATATAAAAGATGAAAATACGGTCAATAAATCCACTGAATTTATAGAAAAGACTTTTACACAATCCTTAACCTAACAAACAAAGTACAAATCATTAAAGGAACAACCACACAGGTAAAGGAACCTCAAATCACCACCACCACCACATACTCACCTTCCTCAATGTCGTTCCGTGCCGCAGCCTCCAGGAGCATCACACTGCTAACAAACGACACATTCATCTTGTTCTCCCTCCTCCTCTTCTGTGCCTCGTTCAGTGCTGTTTTCTCCCTCTTGTTGCCTGATATTTCCCTCTCCTTCTGGGACCATTTCTTCATCTGTTGCATCCTTCGCCGCCTCGCTAGCTTAAGCCTTTCTTGCGTGGACAGCTTCTCTATGTAAGCCATCTCGGCGATGAGCTCACTGTGCTCCATGGTGGTGATGGTGATGATGGTGGTGATGGTGAAGGGAGTGGTAGTGTGTTGCAAGGCTCACAGACACCTAAGGACTAGTAGTGTGTGTGTGTATGTGTGTGTATGTATCACTTCTTGTCCTTTTTTGTTGTTTCCTAAATGTAATCTGAGTTGTCTGGATGGCCGGCATTCCACACGGTTGTTCACTTGACTGTCGCACGTCATAACCACAAGGAATAAAGTTGTTCAGTACACATTGGAAGCTTGTTCATATTCCAGTTACACTTGCACGCACACACACACACACTAGTCTCATCTTCTCTAGCACTCCCTCATGGAAGCTTAGAATCAGCATGTGTTTAAAGGTCCAGAGTGAGTGTCTTGTACTTCCATTGTTACTTGTGTGGGGCTGGCTAGGCTTCTATCTTTTGAGAATAATCATCCTTCTCCTGCAAGATAAGAGGAAAAATTATTAATATATATCACAAAGAACTTACTACATTGAATATGATTAGAACACACACTCATATATATAAACAAAACTTTGGAAGGAACACACACCATGCTGATAAAACTAACTAAAAAAACAACAACTTGAAACCAAATAGATGCAATAGTGATGTTAAAGAAAATAGTGACAACATTAATTAGGTCTAAATCTGAATATGTAGCAATTGTTTATTTGTTTGTTTGGTGTCACACACAAAGAACATTAAAACAAATAGACAGGATTCACAAAGGACTGCAACGTAAATAACAACCAGTCCAAAGGAATTAACATATGAGGAGGGAATTAAAAGAATAAATTTGTCAACATTGTAAGGAAGAGAAGAGGAAGTAACGCATAGATTGATGAAGGGTTAAAAAAATATATATATTGTACACAGATAATCTATTAGTGTGGAAAGAAAAGAACAGAACAGGTTACGAAGGGAAACTAAACTAAAAAAAAAAAGACCACATGGATAAAAGATTAATTGTCTTTCTTTTTATACAGAACAATAATTGATAGCTGGAATGTTTTAGAAAGGAAGTGGTGAGAGGTGAGAGGATACACGAATTAAAATAAAATGTGATAATAGCAATATATATAAAGAGAGGACAACACACACACACACACACACACACGATTCCTACCACATGAGGAGAGACTATCAAGTTTGCATCTCCCAACCCAAGAGGAAAGAAGGGAAAGTGTGATATCAAACAGTAGTGAAGAGTTTTGAAGGCAGTGTAAAAATGGATTCGGATCTGTTTGTATACGACTCATGAGAAACAATACAAGAAGTCATGGAAGAAAGCAAAAAATAATAAAAAAGATACCAAAAAATATAGCTTCCCATATAGAAGAATGAATATGAAAAACAACTTAGACACAGCAGGAAGTTGGACAGCACATGCACAGCTCTTCTCCTGTATACAGTATTACAACTATAAGTAAATACAACCAGGTAAATACAACAGGTAAATACACAATGAAGAAAAAGAAGGACTGGCAACACTGCAAAGAATTCTTGACATGGTACCGTATAAGAGACAATTATTATGGAAGTAACAATATAAAAGGACAGTATGGAAGGAAATATAACTAAATGAATAGAAAAACTACAAAAAGAAAGATGAAAAAAGTCATTAGGATTGTGGAAAGTCAGAATGGAGATTGGCGGCGTACTACAAGGATTCATTCTGGCACCTCAAGTTTTTATTATTATTATTATATTTTTTTAATCTTCGTACTAAAGCACTTGTAGGTTATATTTCCTTCACGGTTTTAATGCGCTGTAGGACTTCTATGATAGTGGTTGACCCTCGCCTGAAGTGTTCTTAGTGTACCAAAATGACATCACAGAACACTGATATCTGGAAGCCTTTTTCATATATATATTTTTATATGCTATTGGAGAACCGATCAAAGGCAATAAAAAAAGATATAAAAAAGGCCCACTTAATTGTCAGTTCCCTTAAGAGTAATCAAAAAAGGAATACTAAATTAATTAAGGTTGCTGCAGGTGTGTTGATACATGTTGATATCATGACCATAAGGAAAATAAAGGAGGCAGACTGCACACAATTATAAGAAGATTTAAACAATAAACATAAGTGGAGTGTAACTTGACTAATAGAGTTTAATGTTAGGAAGTGTAAGGTAAAGTAATGAAAATGGGAAAGGCTGATAGGATGCCAGAATGGAAATATAAAATAGGAAACAATAACAAAAAAAGTAAATAAAAAGGCCTTGAAAAAATAACCTAACAACACACTTATCACTTGAATAAACAAGTAAGAAGTAAAGATATTTTGAGAAACACAGCACGACGACAACATTGAAGATATTTTTAACTACTAGATATTTAGATAGGAACAAAATAAATAAAAACAGCATAATTAAGACGCTATGTGAATATATAGCAGTAATCTGGCGGCCAAACAAACATAAAAGTACATATTATATAACTAGAGAATACAAAGGATTAACAAAAAAATTTCCTCGTTTGAAAGAACAACAAACGAGACTGAATTGTTTATATTTTCCGGTGTTGGGACAGAGAAGAGAAATAGTGTTATGAAAGGAATGTTGAAGTTGATGTACAGTTTGAAAATATTGTACAGAAATCACCTACTAATACGTAATGAGAGATAATAGAAGACATAAAGGAAAGTTTGAAAGTTACGAACAAATATATAGTTTTCCATTGAGTAATTAATAGGTAACCGTTAAATTAGATAGTAATAGATAAGGAGACAAAACAACACTCGTATCGCTCATTTCCTGTAATAATTGATAAATACAACCTCACAAACACATACAACTTAATGAAAATAGAACACCTAATCCATTAAATTCATAATATACCAATAAATAAGACTTGCAAACCCAACCTTGGATGAATCACTGACGCCAAAAAAAACATTCCACTCCACTTGCACCTGTGTTCTGCTTCACCTTGACAGTCACGTGCACACACACACACACACACACACACAGGTGTAACACAGTACGTGACACTCCGCCCTGACGGTGTGACGAGGTGGTGACGGTACGCTTGGTGGTGAGTGGTGATGCAGTGGTGGTGACTGGTGAGTCCATGCCCTTAGTGTTATGACTAAGGGCTAAGGGTAGTGGGAGGACGTGGCGCCGCTGTGTTAGGGTGGGCAAGGCAAGGCAAGGCAGAACACCGCCCCTCCGTCCGCCCTTGAACCCCCGCCCTCACGCCTTTGTCGCCGCCGCCGCCAACACGTTACAGCCCCAGGCCAGTCTCACTCAGTGGTGTTATGTCCTGTCCACCACCACCACCACCACACTGCACCACACACCACACCACTCCACCGTGCCTGTGTCAACACTGTCACCACCACCCAGGGCTGGCGTGAACCTGTGTGTTGTGTTCACACCTGTGCACCACACACCACACACACCTCTGCCACACGCACGCCAATACCACCACACCACACACACACACGCACATCCCGCACCGCTGATCCACTTCACAACACCACCTATATAGTGTTACCACTGGTGACACTTTATAACTCAACACACACTATACACAAGCAACACACAGCAAGGCTCACGTGGCAGTGGCCGTGTACTCCCCCCTCCGCTGCTGTCGCTACACTGCTGCTGTCGCTGAGCTGCCACGGCCGTGACGTCACACCTTCATAATGGCCGCTCGAGAAGCTGTCGCTGATTTCTATGCACATCATCGCTTTTACTTAAACCACAACCCAGTCCTGTGCTTCACAAATGAAAGCAGCGCTTCACTTAACTTTCATCTTTTACAACTTGTTGACGTCCGTGTGAAAACCTGTGTGCAACATCAACTTCAATTCAAGTGATTGAGGAATTTCACAAATACTAGTTATGTTTTTTCTTATATACCAAAGCGAAACTGACCGACTTAAATACAGGAGAATAAGTATACGCTACAAGCGTGGAAAGTGTCGCAAACAATTCCTGCTTTCCCTCTTATCTTTCAAATCTTTCATAATAGAAAGAAAATGCAGCCTGTGAGACGCTATTGAACTAAACTAGGAGAGAGAGAGAGAGAGAGAGAAGAGAGAGCGAGAGAGAGAGAGAGAGAGCAGAGATAGCGAGCGGGAGAGAGGCCCTGTAGTTTCTTGGAATGAGTGAACTGCCTGCCGAGCTTGGCACAAGCAGGTGTTGGACAGAAGGTGAGTGAGACTTCCGTGAAAGGTAGAACATACAGGTAAGTAATCAACACTATTAATTTATATACAGTAAGGTAAGCACAGAGTTGCCTCACATCTATCACTAGTATTAGTATTGCAATGGTAACGAGTTGGTGGAATTAATTAGGTAGAAAATAAAAGCAACAACAAAAAGTACAAAGAACAGGAAGAAGTGGTGAAAGCTTTTACTAAATGACAACAACAAACTCTTGACTCTTGGAAGACAGCGAAAGAAAGCAGCGAGTAATCCTTTCAATAAATAATACCATGTGTTGATTATTATTCATTACGGTGTTCAAAGGGCATATATTACATTGCATTTCCATCCTGCATCCTGAACAGCTTGAGAACACAGTCATAATAATCTCACCGACCCTGAACGATATATACTTGTAGAACGCGAGGTTTCTCAAGTCGAATAAAAAGAAAATATACAAATTAATACATTAAAAAACCAGGTAATGCAAATAAACAGATAAATAAAAGGCACGGATAAATATAGTTCAGTATCAACACTAACACGACGAGATAAGATGTGTGTGTGTAAGATGGTATCTATAATAGTGAATTGTGAGATAGTGTAATGTACGTACAGTGTTGAGGGGATGAAAGGAGCTGATTAAAATACGAGTGAGAGCCGCATACAGTAATGTTTGCACGACACTCTAGACTAGACACCCAGCAACAACAGATTGGAGAGAAGAGAGAGGCGTTCACAACAGACAGACAGACAGACGAGTTAGAATCTAGTCCAGTGCATGAAAGAACCACACACACACACACACACACACACACACACACAACACACACACACACACACACACACACACACACATATATATATATATATATATATATATATATATATATATATATATATATATATATATATATACATCCTCATTCTCCCATACATATCATATTCCTTTCCCATCCACCCTCAACAAGCGTGGGGAGGAATTTACTGCCGTGAGAAAATCCATACTCCAGTGAACTATAGAATAACAGGACTGTATCATCATCATCATCATCCATTGTTTACAGGTGTACAAGGGAGACACATGGTATAACACTACATCAAATCATTACCAAGTGTTGCAGAAGATGTTTAGGTCAACTTCCTAAATAGGTCAGATAACGAATATAATGAGGTCACGAGAAGGCGAAAGGAAGTAAATAACTATGAACACGGTGCAGTAGCCTGACAAGCCTTCTTTCTTCAGTACTCACACAGTCTGACATGGCTGGTTGGCTGGATGGCTGGATGGATGAGTGGCTTGCTATGGCTGGCTGGCTATGGCTGGCTGGCTATGGCTGGCTGGCGTGAGCTTGAACTGGCCAGAGACGAGAAGGGGAGTTTCGTAACTTATCGCTTCGTGTTTACAAAATCAACGCCGATGTTGCCACTATTACGACACACAAC
>JAXIVD010001984.1:57500-70116 GCA_036785275.1 Cancer borealis | reverse complement strand
ATACCGTTTCCCTAATACCAAAATCACTGCAGAATCAGACAATCTAGGATGGAAGGAAAAAAAAATATAGTGCAATAAAAAGAATAAAGGGAGGCGGGAAATAAAGAAGGAAAAAAAGGGAAAAGGGGAAAAAAAAGAAAGAAGGGAAAGAAGATAAATTTTGCAGAGAGGAAATAGGATCTAAAAATCTAGTGATATGTAATGAAAGAGAATGTTTTTTATTTTTTTTGGGGGAGAAGGAAAATTGGATGGTGCAGGACAAGACAATGGAACAGAGGAAAAACAACGATAAGAGAGAGAGAGAGAGAGAGAGAGAGAGAGAGAGAGAGAGAGAGAGAGAGAGAGAGAGAGAGAGAGAGAGAGAGAGGAGAGAAGAGAGAGAGAGAGAGAGAGAGAGAGAGATGAACACAATTTACGAACACAAAAATAAAATTACAAAAACACACAACATAAATAAATAACACAACACACATACTATATAAATATTTCGCGAATATAAACAGAGGAATAAATAGAGACCAGAACAACACAAGAGGATCAAGAGGATAACAATAAAGGATCACAAGAACATCATATGAACGAAATAGGAAACAATATACGAGAAGGGATTGGATTGTACGTTGCGAAATGAAGGGCGAGAACAGGGAAGGAATAGAAGAAGGGAAGGGAGGGGAGAGGGAGGGTGAGATAGGAGATGGTATGGAGGGAAGGGAGGGAGAGGAGGGAAATAAGGGAAGAAAAGGAGTGAAGGAAGAATTGGAATGGAGGGAGGAAGGAGAGGGAAGGATTGGGAGGAGACTCAGGAGAGGAGGGAGGGCAAGAGAGGAGTGTAGGAGGAATTGGTATGAAGGAAGGAAGGGAAGGGAGAGGGAGGGAAGGGAGTGTAGGAGGGATTGGAGTGGAAGGGAGTGCCAGGTGTGAGGGGCACGTGAATGAGGGCGCCTCATAAAGTAGGGGATTTTGATAGGGGAGGTTAATACCCAGAACATCCCCGACAGAGAGAGAGAGAGAGAGAGAGAGAGAGAGAGAGAGAGGAGAGAGAGAGAGAGAGAGAGAGAGAGAGAGAGAGAGAGAGAGAGAGAGAGAATGGGGGGGAGGGGGCAAACACAGACAGGACGCGCACGAACTGAAGACATAAGCCCGCGCATTCTTTGTATACGTTTGCTATATATACGTTAAATTTCGTTATCATAAGTTTATCTTAGTGTATATTTTCCTAAGCTCAATGCAAAACAAATCTTCACCCAGACCATTCCAATATGTATGTACAAAAAAACAAGCAACAACAACAATAGGGAGGGTAAAGGGGTTGTGAAAGAAATTCCCAATATACTCTCTTGCAAAGGTAAAAAAAGAAGAGAAAGTTAGCAACGGTTGTATGTTAGCGATACGTGTGCGGTGTATGTGTATATATACTGTGTGTGTGTGTACCGTGCTACATATAGTACATACAAGCACTACCATACACGCCCACCTAAATATAATGTGTGTGTTTGTGTGTGTGTGTGTGTGTGTGTGTTGTGTGTGTGTGTGGTGTGTGGTGTGTGTGTGTGTGTAAGCTACCGTATCCCCACCATTCCTGACCCTTCCACTTGGCACTCTTAATAATACGGAAGAGACCTTTAAAAGCGAGGGTGAAAAGGAGTAACGTTGTATACAGGGAGAGATCTTTCAAATATTCAACGAAGGTGGCGGGCGAGCGGCGGCTGGTGGCGGGAGGGAGGGAGGGAGGGGTGAGGAGGAGGGAGAAGAGCGGGCTGGGTTAACATGTATCTTTGTTCCAGCCCGACTCAGCCCCACGAAGCCCGACTAAGGTGGATGAGTTAATGGATTGATGAATATGCAGTATAGAATGAGAAAGAAAGGGAGAGAATATTCGCTTTTTCATTTTTTTTTACATCGCTAACCCCAACCCTTTCATCCCTTCATTTCCTAACCTCTCTCACTCTCTCCCTCTCCCTCCCTTCCCTTATTTCCCTGTCCTTCCACACGGCCACACACTCCCCTTCCCCTCCTTGTAGCATCTGTATTTCCCAGGTGAAGGACATCAATAATTACACGCAAATCTAATCCCCAAACAAGACAAAAATATCTCTTTTACCCACCCAAAAAAGAAGAAATAAAAAGGGGAAAAGAAAATGGTGTTCCGAGATACTCTTTTTTTTTTTTTTGATAAATAGAAATGCATATATACAAAACACATACGGAAACTTTTTTTATATAAATTTCGGGAAAATCCTCACAGATATCTAATACTACACTTCATTTCGTACTGTATTTCCGGTTTAATCTCACCCTGTAAAATAATAGCAAATAAGTTATAATAATTACAATATCGTTCCTTTTTTTTGCTCTCTCTCTCTCTCTCTCTCTCTCTCTCTCTCTCTCTCTCTCTCTCCTCTCTCTCTCTCTCTCTCCTCTCCTCTCTCTCTCTCTCTCTCTCTCTCTCTCTCTCTCATTCTCTATCGTGTGCGTCAATAATGATCACACGTTTCCTTCCCCTTCATTACCCGGCCGACTGACAATTAGTTTTCGTAACGCAATCAATAACAGTAATTAGTGGTATGACCTCATAAAGCAGCGTTTACCGACCACCCCGCGGGACTCGCTGGAAGGAAGGAAGGAGGGAGGGAAGGAAGCATGGAGTGGAGGGGGGAGAGGAGGAGGAGGGGGAGGAGGAGAAGGAAGACCACTCTCTCTTCTATCTATACTACTCTTCTCCTAAAGTGTATAGAAGAGTTAGTTTATATACTTTGAGACTCTACTTTTCACTACTATATTTTTGTTCGTGTGTGCGTGCGTGTGTGTGTGTGTGTGTGTGTGTGTGTGTGTGTGTGTGTGTGTGTGCGGATGGAGGGGTGTTTCTAATCTACTCACAGTCTATGTATGTATGTATGTTTGTTTGTATACTTTAGTGTGTATTCATCCTTTCATTCAACGCCCAACTGCATGTGTGTGTGTGTGTGTGTGTGTGTGTGTGTGTGTGTGTGTGTGTGTGTGTGTGCTCACTTCCCGTGTGTGTATCAGCACTTTTTTGTCTCGTGTGTGTACGTACCTAACACACACACACACACACACACACACACACACACAGCGTACAAACAAAAGATACAGGAAGCATTTAATAAGTGTAATGATAGCGCCTTCCTCTTCACGGCTGTATATTAATGAACGGACCAGAATCTACATACATACATACACACGCGCACACACGCATACATACATACAAGCAGCCATATGACTTAATAAAAAATGACACCCACCACACCAAGACATACAACAAAATAATACATGCAGATTAATCAACATAATAACAATTGAGGCAAACAGGGAAGGTCACATACACATACACACACACACACACACACACACAGGAAGAAAAAGAGAGAAGGAAAAGCATAAATCACATTCTTATCACAAAGGAAAAAAATCAACTACTTCCAAACACCACGAGGCATTGAGAAGTGATCTGGCAACACTGGTATGAGTCACACCACGCAACCAACCACACAACCACACAATCACAATCAACATCAACGCCATCTACCATTCATCATCCATACTACTTCCTCCTCCTCCTCCTCCTCCTCCTCCTCCTCGTTAAGAGATGCCATCCTTTCACCTCCTGCAGCGAGACTGACATTAAATGAAGCAACATAAGCGGAACGATAGTGTAAGACAGCCAGCCTTATGGAAACTGCTTGGACACACACACACACACACACACACACACACACACACACACACACACACACACACGCACGCACGCACGCTCTCTCTCTCTCTCTGAAACACACATTATCTAGCTTTCTTTTATCCATACGATTGCCTTCCGTTTCTCCGTCTGATAAGCCAGGGCAATGAGTCACAACTTTCGTCACAAAACGTGTAAGGATGCCGTCAATTACACGTCTAATTAAACGTTTGAGGAGCGAAGCGCGAGACGGAGCGGTGGTGGTGGTGATAGTGTGTGTGTGTGTGTGTGTGTGTGTGTGTGTGTGTGTGTGTGTGTGTGTGTGTGTGTGTGTGTGTGTGTGTGTGTGTGTGTGTGGTGAGGGACAATGGGGATGTCACGTTGCTTATAATCGTAGTCAAGTACTGTGACACTACATACATTATACAATAACCCTTCTAAAAGAGACGTCTTTTCCCCTTACTTACCCTGTCCTTGTTTTAATTATACATAGACGTGATGTACCTCCCTCCCTGTCTGACCTCCTCACCCACTGATAGAATCCAGAAGCCAGTCAGTCACCCACCAACCCACCCACCCAGTCAGTCATCCCTGCCTTCGATCACCGTCACTGCTCCAGCCAGGCCCGAAGCTGTAAAGGCGGCAGAATTGCGTCGTAACCTCCCAGCCACGCCGCCGCTGCTGTTGCATTATACACAAGCTCCTGCAGGCACTCGGAAACATGCATACCTCCTGTCCTGTCGACATTTCAAATGTTTTCTTTTTTCTTTGATAGGGAAAGGGGGACCAGGAATGTTGATGTAATAATAATAATAATAATAATAATAATAATAATAATAATAATAGTTTAATGTCAATGTGCCATAAAGTATTAATATAATTTCTTTAGGTCAATAATTCCTCTATTTATGAGTATGTACTGTACTTCTAAAGGCCTCTGAATCACGTACACCTTATTTAGTGGATGCAATAACCAGACATAGATAAAAACAGAGCTGTGTATTGTGCAAGGCATCTATAATATATATAAGCTATTAACATATTACCCAACTCCATTAGTAATGCAATAGATGAATAATTTAACGAGCCTGAAGAAGCCCATGGTAGACACTAGCAGCGTTACTTAACCTTGATGCATAAAATAGAGGTAGTATTGAGACATTGATCTGACAAGTGCAGTCGAGATATGTTAAGATAAGTTAGGTTACACAAAGACGTCACTTCCAAAAGGTTCTTATGAATATACAGGAAGTCTTTGATCTTATTTTGAATACAACAGCGATTTTACTTTATTTTTTTAGAGGAATGAACATTAACAAAGTGATTCATTGGGCAGTAATTCCTTTCTTACACATAGCAGGTTTTGTAGCGAGTAAAATATCTATAACCAGACCTAGAGAGCGCTGGCCAAGCCTCAACCTGACTCGTAGTAGTGTTAGCGTGCCTTTACCTAAGTACAGGGGGCGCTGGGATCGATAAAGGTAAAGACACACTGGGATACAGATAAGTGGAAAGAAAACACTGTCTACCAGATGAGTGGCTTGTTCGCTACTAGGATGAGTCCACTTTTTGCTCGCCTTGCCTAAGGGTAAAAGCATAGTCTGACATAGGATACCCTCCCTCTCTCCCTCCTACTGATTACACAACGGCAGGACACAGTGGGAGGTGGCTGTGTCTTCAGTAGGGGTCGCCATTAGGAGGCAAGGGCGGGGCTGTCATAGCAGGATCACGGGCCGTTACCCCCAAGCAGACTGTCCCCCCACTCACCCTGTCCTCCTCCCGGGTCGACCAGGTGGCGGAAGGGAGAGGCATTGTGAAGCATTGTGCAACCTGGTATAGTGCGATACAACACAACACACCACACTGTGAAAGTCATTACCAAGGCTCGGATGGTGTTCAGGTGTTGCATTAATGGACACACTATTGTACAGGAATGTTAGTTAAGTATGGAAGTCACATGTATCACGTCGCACCTAAAATAGACTCCCGCCAAAAATGGATTGAAAATTGCGCGGGAAAATTTACATTCTTTGCCTCTCGGGGAATAGGATTGGCAATAGCAATCTCTTTTATTTTTATTTTTTACATTCTTCTTTTACACACATACAAACAACTAACAACGGTAGGAATTAGTGTTGAACCTTCTAACGTAAGAGCAGAGCAGAGCAAGCATTTTCTCGTGTTCGTGTGAGGTATGGAGGGAAGGCTGCATGGGGAGGGAAACTGCGCTCTAGCTATTTCATTTCATTTTTAACAAGGTCACAAAATCTTGAAACTGGACTCCATGACTGTTTAGGGAGCAGTAAAACCTGGGAGCCATCTAACGACCAGAATAGAAGCTAGTTGAGAATCTTTTTCTCTCAATTACGTGTAAAAAAGATGCAGGGACAGACGCGTTTTTCTGACTGAACCCTTTGTAGATTATAATAGATATACTTTTAAGAGGATTATGTGGTTTGTGAGACTAAGTTAATGTATTCAAAATGACATATGAACAAGGAAGCGATACACAGAACCGTTAATTTTAAATATGTAGCAAATGGGTACAATATTTGAGCTTGTAATGCACTTAAACTGAATCATTCATATCTCTCTCTCTCTCTCTCTCTCTCTCTCTCTCTCTCTCTCTCTCTCTCTCTCTCTCTCTCCTATGACAAATTATCGAATCACATCGCAACGCCATTGATGTCATTTCCCGTGTAAACGAATACGGTTTGCATGAATTACAGTGACACGTGACTCAGTCCCACAAATCCGATGGACTGCACCTCACAGCACGTTGTTAGTGATGTTAGAGAGTCCGATGCACTCTCCCCCTCCCTCCTGATCTTACATCACACACTCCGATCACCTTGCATGATGATATGACTGCAGCTGATCACCCATTGATAAACAAAATAATAATAATAATAATAATAATGAAAAAGTAGTGTTATATACATGTTTTATCTTCCTATCAGCAATCCACATAACTTATCAACACTAGAATCTGCATTTTTCAGTAATCAAATGTAAAATTCCATGGTTTATTCAGTTTCCAATATCCTACACCTGTTCCTTTGCAAACCTACGTCAGGAGAACCTATAATGATAGTGTAGCGTGTGTGTGTGTGTGCAGCAACGGCAATCGGCAGGTCCAGACAGCCGCCCTTTTCGCCCGCCCTGCTTCACTATTGACCGTGGTGTTACTCAAAGAAGTCACGCCGCCACTCACTCCACTCGTCTGTGTTTGAATAACGAAGCGTTTACTCTAATTAAGACGCACCGCCTCGCATTTAGCCCTGAATGAGGAAACTCTACCTCCCCGTGTAATTTAATCGAAAACTTGAGAGAAAAATCAATATGAGGCTCTTCTCTTCCTTTCCTTCCCTCCTTCCTTCGTTCGCTTCCTCAGAATCCCGCGCCAGGAAGATGAAGTCAGGTGTTTCTACAAAGCTTTCATGGCCGGATGAGTACGAATAGACACATGACAAAGAGGGAAAAGGCAACAAAGGGCCGGAAGGTTGCAGTACACTCGGAAGGATTATCCGGAAAGGAGGATAAAAAACGCTAACCGACGATCACAAATGCGCGGGGGAGGGGAGGGGAGGGGGAAACTGTAAGACCGTAATACTTATGGACTCTATTGCAGGGTAATATATCCCTGTAGCGGTGGTAATACATCAGAGGCCAAATTATCCTCTTCTACAGTGATTGATCATAAACAAACACACACACAAGGGAAAACAATACACCACCACCACCACCACCAGCGCTTGGCAACCATTTCAAACTGTTATGTATGTATGTACGTTGCCTGGCCCCCACTCCCCCTCCTCCTACTTTTTTGATGGGCCTCACCTGGTGCACACAGCTCGTGTTGTTGTGGTGTGGCGTTAGTGTGATCAGGGTTTGCATAAAAATAAAAGAGTAACATCAATCCTAGTCACACACACACACACACACACACACACACACACCATTTCGTTTATCTGTGATTGAATATCCATAAATCACAGCTTCCATTCTAAACCCTAATGACAAAACACGTACGTTACATTAATAGCAAATAATCAAATGCAAATTACCGATCATTTTCCAAACCATTGTGTTACAGGAATCGTTAACAAATAAAAACACACCAGAAAAACAAATAAATACGACCCGTGACAGAGACAGAGACACTATTTACCAACATCTTAGCGCAGCTGTTGCAATCCTCTTTATACCAGTCCATTAAAAGCTTTACCCAAGGCTCTCCATCATCTCCCGTGCTCTCTCCCCGCCACTCTTCCTCACCTACCTAACCCTCTAACACCAGCAAGTCTTTCATGCTGTCCCCTTAAACCCAGCACTCTGTCTTTAAGAAGGGATTTCCTCACCCCTTCCCCTCCCCACCATGCTTTGCATTTCCACCCAACATTTCTACTCTTGTCCATCTCTCTCTCTCTCTCTCTCTCTCTCTCTCTCTCTCTCTCTCTCTCTCTCTCTCTCTCTCTCTCTCTCTCTAGCACACACTCAGCATCCATGTTCTGATTGGAGTAGAACAGAACCGACCCTCCAATCAAGCCTCCTCAAAAACCTCTCATATCTGCCTAAATTAATATTAGTATACACACACACACACACACACACACACACACACACACACACACACACAGAAGACTCAGAGCAATCTTCCTTTCCTCCTACTAACAATTTACCACCCTTCCAACTCTCATTCCTTTTCCTTCCTAACCCCAGCCAGCCTTCCTCCCTCCTCTCTCTTCCCTCCTCATACGGTTGCCTCTATTCATCCTCAAGTCTGCAATTCAATGTGCTCTCGTCCCACCCTCTTCCATCCTCTGTCTCCTCTCCTCTTCACCCACCCTCTGTACCCCGCCCAATCCTAAGCTAAATCTTTACGTTAATATAGAAGTAATAAACAAGAATACCATGACGCTCTTGCACGTGTATAAGAGAGGTTTTCATTTACAAGTTTACGTCAATAATAACATCAATAGAATCACTGCAGGTAGATCGATTGTATGTATCAATATTTTCACTCCCTGTCAAAACAATCCGATTTCAAGGGTTTGTTCACCTCCTATAGACAGAATATTGACCTTTACGTAACGCCAAGACACGCACGTGTTTCTTGGTGTTACATAAAGGTCAGTAATGGTACATTCATATTCATATTCATTTTATCATTTTTCTGATCGATGCTAAAACTGCTAACAGAGAGAGAGAGAGAGAGAGAGAGAGAGAGAGAGAGAGAGAGAGAGAGAGAGAGAGAGAGAGAGAGAGAGAGAGAGAGAGAGAGAGAGAGAGAGAGAGAGAGAGAGATACAAGATAAGAGCCGAGCAGGAGCAAACACACACACACACACACACACACACACACACACACACACACACACACACACACACACACACACACACACACGAGATTTCAGCCAGGCATACACATCCCATTCTGCTTCACTCACTCCTTTTCCAATCAAAAAACTAAACGGCAGCTGCATGGAAGAGATGACTGGTAGGAAGGAACCTTGACTATACTGTCTCCCACGCCTTTACAAAAACATTTTCCCGTCCATCGCGTTTTCTTTATCATATTTTTATTGTCCGATTGCCTTCTTCTCCCAGGTTCGTGCCATCCCCTCCGCAGTATGTCTGAAGGTAGTCTTTGAGTCCCGTGGCGTATATCAAACCACTGAATACAAGGGAAAGGCGATACGAATTCCATGTGCCCGTCGACATTAGCTTTGTGGCCGTGCACTGATCTAATGGTTTGCGGTATAAAGGGATTAATGTAACGTCGGACACTGGGAAGAAAGGAAGCATACCTACAGGACCAAGCGGTGGGTTCAGCTGCAATAATTTAGATCTACCCAACCCCAACGTCTTTGCCCAGCTGTAGAAACCTTAGTCTAAGCATACCACCTCTAGCTATGCAGTTAAAACAGAAGGTATAACTATTATTATTAAGCCACGTAGGTAAAATGCATTCCAAAGCATCCTAAATAATGGTCATAAATAGCTGACACATGAATAGCATTAATAGTTGGTATACTACTACTACTAGCAGCAAAAACTTGTTGCTATTATCATGGCTGTAATATAATAGTGTACTTAACATGCTAAACCTTTTAAGTCCTGATTCAATTTATCGTCTGCAAAAAACTGTATAGAACGGTGTACTAAATCATCACGAATCACTGGAATTAATAAGAGGAAAACATTTTTAATAATTCCTACATAATTAAGAGTGCCAGACAGATCAGTCAGACACAGAATAATGGACACACACACACACATATACACCTATTATGTATGTGACGCGTGAAATGTAATACTAAACTGACCTGTAACATGTCAAATTTATAATGTACTCCAATCTCTCTCTCTCTCTCTCTCTCTCTCTCTCTCTCTCTCTCTCTCTCTCTGTGAAAATAGCCTCCCCTTCCCCCCCCAGCGTTCTATGTCGTAGCTGCTACCCCTTGTTCCCAGCACCCTCACCCTTCACCCTTCACCCCGCACCTCGGCTGGGAGGCTACTGGGTGGAGCTTCATTCATAATTTAAGTGTTCTCACGCGCGACCACTGGGCCACGGCATAACTAGCCTTAATGTAGGAAGAGGCAGCGAGAGGTGATGGTGGTGTTCCCACGTTCAGCTTACAACCACGTGGCGTCGGCGTCTAGTCTACAGCAGCAGCAGCAGCATGAGAACGTGGAGCTATATGCCTTGCCTCCCGCTTTAAGATGGCCTACTACTACACCGACTACCTGTTGACAAACCACCACCACCACCACCACCACCCACTGACGCCTTGGACACACACACATACATACATTAACAAGAGAAAACCCTGTTAATCACTAGGTGTTGTTAGTTAATGCAGTAACTAACATTTCCCATCCATGCACTAATCCGTAGTAGAAGTAGAAATGTGACTAAGTAAAGTATTATAATCTTACCTTGATGTAGTAAGGAAAGGATTACAATGGCGACAGTAGCGACGGTCGTGGCCATCCTTAACTGGCTGGTTGTTTGGTTAGTGGCGTTAGTCCCGGGTTAGTGCAGGTCACAGCGAGGGTCACACACTAGGTCACTCACTCTCTCACTCACTACACACTTGAGCAGCAAGGTTGAACAAGTCTAGAGACAACTCAACTCCCAACTTTAAATCAATCTTTAGAAAAACAAAACAAAAAAAAGGATAAGTTAACATGTGATGATGACACGGTTAGTATACATTATACAAGACCCTAATCATCTAGAAAGCATCACACGGCAAGTCATCGATCAATTAAGAAAACCCAAGTGTTAGTTATAGTCAAACGCAAGCCTACACAAGCACTTGGAAGTAGAAGTAGCGTTGCAGACTCTTTTAAAGATGACCTACCGACCTGCTTGTTGGCGCCAGGCTCTCACACCACCACCAACTGACCTAACCGAAGATACACAGCAAATCAAATCACTGAAACGCTGACTTATTAATGAGTGAAGCTTCGTCCTAAGAGTGATGAACCAAGCCGTCAATACACCGTTGTTTTTTTCTGTGTAATCAACGTGGTTGTCCGTGCATACGAGAACCACTTTACCGCTTTGAAGGAAATCCGTGCTTCTAAACACAATTTTCAGTTATAGAAATGACAAGTCAATAGTCTAGGGTGATAAAATAATGACTGTCATGAAGGTATGATTAATATGAACGGTTAACCCCGCGCACAGACCAGCACAGTACAACCTCCACGTGCAGGGCGACACACTGAACTGAACTCGTACTGGCCTCGTGCGCACGTCCCTGCCTCACCCTTACCAGAAAGTTACCACCAACCGTAATAATTTATACTCCATCATAATTATTACAGCATAATGGCAACATATCCCACTTATTTTCACGTATATTTAACTTTTCCTTATAGTGAAACTACTTACAAAATTAATCATCAGTGTCTATGTTAAATAACCATCATAATAATTAACCAAAACAAGAAAAATTTGGTATGTATTCATTCAGAACAAATTTTTATCCATCTCTGCAATACAGGAAGCTTATGAAGGACATGTCAAGGTTGTATTAAATGTCTATAGTAAATTATCTATCCAGTGTTGAGGTAGGATTGATATAACAGGCTATGGAAGGTAGTGGCAGTGACCGCTGGCTGCATGTGTGTCTCCTTCAGAACACCGATCAATGTGCGCGCCAAGTCGTGGTGTTGCCAATGTTTGTGAATTCACTATTTCCAGAGTGGTGGACTGGTGGTGTTCCAGATGAAGTCATGGGAAGTTCCGCTATTGCTTTGAGAATTTGGTTTTGAGTTGGTGTTTTGTTAATGAATGTCAGGGATTGGGTTACTGACATGCATTTGGTAACGCTCTGTCATGCATCTTGTAATTGCACGTGGTGTGGATGGCGGCGCTCAACGGCATGACTAAGCTAATGTTTTTTCCTCAAATTTTCCACGCTGAGACTATAACGGTAAATTATAACATGATACAGACTTAAAAATACATCACGTCTATTTAATTTATGCAGGATACAGTAATAACGATCCATTCTTTGAGTATATGAGATATTTCAATCACACCAAAGCTTACTGTTATACGTTCTACGGTTGATGTAATAATTCCCATTTGCATGAGTGTGTTTCGTAAGCCTTAAACCTTTTATTGTTACATTTAGTCCCTTAGAAACATCACACACATCTGACTAACAGCTCCTCCTCTATGTGAGCGTCCATAAGAAGAATGAGGAAAGGGAGATGGAAGAGTGAAACCATTCGCTCAATTTCTATTTCAAAACTATTCAAGTAACGAAATATAACGTCTCCTTTTTCGCCATCATATTTCCCTCTCCTCTCTCTCCGCAATTCACCAAAACAAAAGCCAATCTCCAACCAGCTTTGATTGCGCATTTCCCCCTCAAAACATTCTACAGACGACTCAAAAAAA